>APFE030106443.1:146184-161303 GCA_000404065.3 Pinus taeda | reverse complement strand
CTCCAGACAGGGCCCCTCTGCACGACAACTACAGATGGCCAAGGTCGTGGAGGAGTACGAGGACATCTTCACCTCCCCAGTAGGGGTTCCTCTGCACTGTCAGGTCAAGCACTCCATCGATCTGACCCTAGGTGCCCCGCTACCCAATGGACCAATTTATCGGCGCTCCGTTCTGGAGAACAATGAAATCAAGAGGCAGATTCAGGAGCTATTGCAGAAAGGCCACATTTGTCCAAGTTCATCGCCTTGCGGGAGCCCAATTGTGTTGGTACAGAAGAAGGATGGGACTTGAAGACTCTGTATTGACTATCGGGCACTGAACAAGATCACTGTCCGTAATAGGTACCCGATCCCACGGATTGATGACCTCCTGGACCAACTAAAGGGGGCAAAATATTTCAGCAAGATTGGTCTGAAGTCAGGATATCACCAGATACCGATCGAACCCTCTGATGTATGGAAGACTGCCTTCAAGCCAAGGAGGGCCTTTTCGAATGGTTGGTTATGCCTTTCGGATTGACGAATGCTCCTCTTTCCCGTCGTAGTCCTCGGAGAGATCTTTCCAACGGGCTATCATGCGCGTCAAACGGAGATCTTATGCCAAAGTTACGACCCCGGGAAGTTGATGTACCAATTTACCCAAACGGGGCCCATAGTTTGGCGTTTCATCTTCTAGGGTTAGGTTTTGGAATGTTAAGGGTTTTCCATTGTTTCTCAACAATAAATAGGCCTTCGAGCCTCATTTTAAGACAGTTCAGAGGCATGTAGCCATGCATCTCTTCTCAGAGATAAGCTACCATCGCCCTAGCTAGTTTATTTCTATTTCCGGTTGTAAGCATATTTCAGTATTTTCCATTAATGAAATGAAGTATTATTTCCGCTGCATCTTTGTTTATATGGTTCTCTGTATTTTATTGCGTTCCTGTTTAAATCCGGATCAACTTCATCCTACTACAACTCGGCCCTGTATTTCGGCCTTCTTGGAAGCAACAAAAACACTAATCCTTCACACATGTGAGGGAGATAGAGCCCAAAAACAAGGTTTTTCGTCCTTCCTTTCTTCTTCTAGACCTTCACTATCTTCTTCCTTTGTTTCCCAGCTACCAATCGAACTTCCTTCTTGAGATCGAACTTCTTGGTGTGTATGTCTCAAATGAGGTTGAACTGCTCCTTTTTATAACCTTTCCAAGGGGTCGAATTCCCTACATTGGGCCGACTTGTACTTTTGGAGTTTCCAAGACATTCTAGACTCAAATAATTCCTTTTCCAATTACATTTTGCCTAGAAGGGTCTTATAAACATGATGTTGATTTCTTTGACTCATAACAATAAATCCTATGACCTAACAAACCCTAGAAGCATGAAGAACATGCTTTGACCCAGAAGACCATCAATAATGAGCATCAAACCCATGCTTTATAACAATAACTTTTTATTTTATTCTTTTTTTGTTACATAAGATACATATTAAAATGAGTACAACAATTATGAAGATCGAAATTAGTTACATTTCCAACACAGGTTTTGGATTGTCACTAGACAGATGACTGAATATCAAACTTAACACAAATTTGAGAAGATTGAACAGGCTCAGGTTTTTCTCATTACTACAATAAGAATGCCTCAGATTTCGAAAGCCACAGAACTTGACTTGATCATATGATTTGGCTTATATGCTCCCAAGACTCCTGAAGCTTTCAAAGGGCGAGGACTGATACTTCAACCTTGTTTCTTGATTTTGAATTAGTTTTGAGAAGAGAAAGGTGCTGCCATGATCAGATGGATGACCTTCGACCATCATCCTTTACCATACAGCAGTGACAAGACTTGGATGAGACCTTCTGTTAGGTTCAAACTTTAAAACTTTAGATAGCAACCTCGGATCTGTGAAATGACCTAGGAACAATTCCACAAAGCTCTAATCTAAGCCACAGTCCTTGGATCAAACTGCAAAGTATTGATCAAGCCACCAAGGAACTAGGATCTATGTTAGAAATTCAAATCAAAGACTACAGACTTCAGATCTGCCACCATAAAGCTTGGATCTACCACCAAGGAACTCGGATCTATATTAGAAATTCCGATCAAAGGCTAAAGATTTCAGATCTGCCACCATAAAGCTTGGATCTGCCACCCAGGAACTCGGATCTATATTAGAATTTCATATCAAAGGCTACAGACTTCAAATATGCCACCATAAAATATAGAACACTGTCACAGAGATCAGATCTGCCAATATAAAGCCTATAGGACTGTCACAGAGCTCAGATGTGATATCACAAAGTTCATATCTGTTAATATAAAGCTTATAACACTGTCACAAAGCTCAGATCTGCCAATATAAAGCTTATAATACTTGTCACAAAGCTTAGACCTGATATCATAGAGCTCAGATCTGCCAATATAAAGCTTATGACACTTGTCCAGAGCTTAGATCTGGTATAGCAGAGCTCAGATCTGCCAATATAAAGCCTATAACAATGTCACAGAGCTCAGATCTGAGGTAAATATACGATAGACTTTGTCTAACCACTGGAGATCTCAGACATTTGCTATAGAATTCATATAGGTGCCACAGAGTTTGAATCAATACTCACTGAACTCAGAACTATGTGTCAGACTTCAGATAGGTGTGCTCGAATAGATGCTTGGATACATTCCAGATCACTACTTGAATGTCATTCATATATCCCATAGGGTAGAGATTAATGTCTTTATGCAGCTTGACTTGAAAATTTTCATTGATGCAACTTGAATTGACTTTGTCATTGGATTCAGACTAGAAGCCTCTTTATTTCGTTGTCTTCCTCAAAACATAATTTGAATTAGTCCTTAAACATGCTCAGACTTTGAAAGAGGTTACCTTTTATGTATGGAGACATATTCGAGTACATGATTCCTTTAGCCAAGTACTAGTCAGTGAGAACGAATAAATCATCAGTCTTCTCAAGAGATTTGTGAAGATGCTAATGCAAGATTTAAGCAGATATAGACTTGTATAAACTGATGCAGATACATTTCAAATCTTCATCTAACAGAACTTTGAGAATCAAATGCTTAACCTTGAAGACAATAACCTCAGTCAACAGAGATAGATGAAGATTTGACTTTGCAGTAGTGAGTAGGATAATGAGAGCATCCTCAAGCTAGGGTAGAAATCATACCTTTCAGGCTTTTCTCAAGGACTTTCCAGGAGCTTCTTTCAAGGGTATCTCCTAAGAGGTGTTCCACAACTTTCTGTCTCTACTCCTGCTCTGATACCATGTTGAGAAACCAAGTGGAAGAGAATTTCTGAACTACTAGGAATTACTTGTGAATGTATTCGGTCTTCTTTACAATTTAATTAACTTCATCAAGTAATTACACTTCAGAAATTAAATGAACAGTAAGGATTAAGAAGAGGTCACAATGCACAATAACATATTAACAAGAGACACTAGAATTAGGTCAAAGACCATGGCAAAACCCCACAGGGGGGAAAGCCCAAGGAAATTTTTCTAAGAGAGATCCTTCAATAATACTTCAAGACAGATTATATTGACCCAAGAAGGCTTCCACAAATGCTAAGTCTCCACAACTGAATGTCCAACAAAGATCACCAAGGAGAGGCTGATCCTCTCATCATATCACAGAAGAGAGTCAAATTAGCCTCAGATCTAGGCTCAAATCTCGGACTCAGACTTCAAATCACTATAATAATAAGCAGATATCGGACACAAGACTTCAGATCACAATGATAATAAGCAGATCTCAAATACCAGACTTTAGATCTCGATAATAATAAGCAGGTCCCGAATACCAGACTTCAGATCTCAATGATAATAAGCAGATCTCGAATACCAGACTTCAGATCTCAATAATAATAATAAGCGGATCTCGAACCTCTGACTTCAGATCATAAGTATAATGAGCAAATCCCGAACCTCTGACTTCATAACATAAGCATAATGAGCAGATCTCGAATCACTGATTTATGATCATAAATGCAATGTGTATATCTACAGATCTTGGATCACTTCACATAGGAGAGATAATGAGTAAGGTATGTGTGTTCCAATCACATACAAGGAGAGCAAATTAACCTCTCTATATAGCCATCATATAATCCGAATGAGTGAGTTTCAAGGAAAGTCAACTAGCCATCATGTGATCCAAATGGGAGAGTTATGGCATGCCAACTAGCCATCATGTGGTTTGACTTCGCACTTGTGGAGCCACTTGAAAATTTATATAAATAAAATAATAATGTTTTTCTTTCCAAAAATACATTTTTTAAACCAAATCAATAGCATGAAGAACGTGTTAGAAACATAGTTACACGGGTACCACTCCCAGGCATTGGAGAGCACGTACCCCATGCTCCCACGCTCCTCGGAGCTTGGGAGCTTGTAGGAAACACTCCAAAATTGTCAGGAGCTTCAACGGGTACGTGTTGATTTGGGGTAGCATCGGATGTGCTCTAGCCATGAAAATTGGCGGAGAGGCTAAAGCACATAAGATCTCCAATACCCACAAATGGTTTGGGCAAATTCTAAACAGTTTGGGAGATATTAAAATAATTAATATTTTTAATGGAGTCCGTAAGTCTAAACTTAGGGAAAATAAAATATTAATGTGCATTAATATAAAACTGTGTTAGAAGGGTCCAAAAGTCATGGATCAAGCCATAGTTAATCTTAGCCGTTGATTAGGGACTTAATCTTGGCCATTGAATTGTCAAGGAGAAAAGTATAAGAGAAGGCTTGAGGGTCACTTGGAGAGCACACTGAGTTGATCAAGATTTCAATTTTCTGGAGCAGGGTTTGTTGAAGAAGTCGAAAGAGTGATCAAAGTTGCAGCTGAGGGGAAGTGAATACAGAAGCAAAGAGGCAGAGATAGTACTAGGAGGATCAGCGCAGAAGCCGAGAGAGAGGGACGTAGAGTCAGCCAGAGGTTCACGCAGACCAGCCAAGGCTCAAGCAGAGCCAGCCAGGAGATGCGCAGTGCCTCAAAGAGCTAGCGTGGGTCATGCAGAGGCTCTAAGGGTTGGCGCAATGCCTCTAGAGGTTGTCGCAAGGCAAGCTAGGGTGACGCTAGGCAGATGCTGGGTCAGAAAGTGCTGACACAATCCCCAAAGGCTGACACTGGGGTTTTTGTGGAGCAGATTGGAGCTAGGAGTTGTCGGAGTGTTTATTCGAGGTTTCAGCCAGAATATTTGCTTCTGAGTAGAGAGGTACTACTGTCGAGATTATTCTCTGTTGGGTGAGCCAGTTTTTCCACCCAGATTGTATTCAGAAACCGCTTAATAATTAAAACCATCAGAAAGTTGCACCGGTTTTCCCGCATTGGGTTTTTCCGGGAACATTGGTCCAAAAACAACAGTGTCACTTGTGTGCTTGTTTTGTTTCCTTCAGTTGATGATCTGTAATGTGCTAAGTATGTACTTGTATTTATTTTCAGTATTTACATGGTAAATAACTTGTTAATTAATCAGAACAAGTAGGCATAAACAAATCAGAAAAGTACATGAAGGGTTTCTAATGGGTTAGACATAGAAATTCCAACATGGTATCAAAGCATGGTTGCAGATCACAGGAGCACTGAGGACATCAGCCGAGCAGAGTAGCAGTAGCACAAAATAGTTGTCCCGAGTGACAGAAGTTGTTGCTAGCATAGAAGCAGCACGAAAGGGGTGATGCAGTGCCTGCCTCCAATGTTGCACGAAGCGGAGACAAAACGGGGACGTTTTTTGGAAGCGAGGACGTGGAAGCGTCATTTTCCAAAAATCTAGGAAGCGAAACGTCTGCTATATATATATATATTTGCATTTATATTCAAAAACTTGTGTTTGCTATATTTATTTTCTTTTTTATTTTTTTTGTATATATTATATATTATTATATATATATATATATATTATATATTGCATTTTTTTATAATTTATTTTGGAAGCTTGATGCTTCGTACGGCCGAAGCGCTATTCGAAACGCATTTCGGAAAAACCGAAACGCGTTTCAGGCACACGCTACTTGAAATTTCCAAGAAGTGTGTTTATCAGCTTTCGGACGGCACTTCCCCCACGCTTCCGTACGGATTGCAGATTGGGGTTTTGATCCGGGGAGGGACGTTTCCTACAACACTGCCTGCGTCATCAAGTTTGATCCAGGTAAAGTATCAACGCAGTGGTAGAGGGGAGCAGACTCGACCTACATAGTGCCCGTTCATCTTTCTCGGTCAAGAAGGATTGATGCCCATGGCCAAGAGGTGCAGATTTTACTGGTGCCAGGATTGCGCAGAGCCTAGAAGCTCTAACCTTTAGGGTGTTGGGGCTTAGGAGGTTGTGGGTAAGTTGCAGAGTGAAGCTAGTGGGGTATTGTAGTTAGAACAGTACCTAACAGGCCAAGACCAATGAGGAGGGAGTTGTTACCAAGGATTTCTAACCAAGAAATCTGGATTAGTGATGCAGCTATACTAAGGATCTGGGGGTATCTCGACATTGGCAGAGGGGTTTCCAGGAGGGAAATCGAAGCTCAGAGGGAGTCACACTGAGAACTTCCAGAAGGGAAGTAGAGCAGCAAAGAGATGGTAGTGAATGGGGTAAGAGACCAAGACAGACTAGACGGAGCCTCAAACATCGTAGTCTGGAAGGCTAGAATCTTATCCGTTCCAAACAAGAACCGTCTCAAGCACTTCGCCTTGAGGACAACAGCAGTCCCAGTTGACCCGGTTGATAACAGTAAGTACGAGGATGCAATGGCGAGGGCCAAGAGCATCATCCTTAAGGGGGTCAAGGGCCATGTAATGTAACATTGCCGAGAAGAATACAGCAAATTAGATGTGGGAGGCCCTAAAGAAGTTGTATCAACATACTTTCGTGCAGAGGAAGATGCTACTAGAAAATCAGTTGTGGTCATACCAGATGTAGAAGGGAGAACAGATCGACATCTTCCTCAGTCGATTGAAGGAGATCCGGGATCAGCTAACTTCCATAGGGGCCATGCTAGATCAAGAATTGATGGTGAGAACAGCCCTAAACGCAGTCTTAGAAGACTGGGAGGTGTTTGTCCAAAGCATATTGGGCAGGGCGACCCTTCCAGATTGGGAGGAAATGTGGGCGGCTCTTCGCCAAGAAGAGATCAGAAGGCTAAGCAAAGACGAGAAGCAACGGAAAGGGGGTCAGAATCAAGGAGGAGGAAGAGGAGGATGTTGCCTTAGCATCTGAGGGAAAGCAGGAGAAACGGAAGAAGAAGAACCTCTCCAAGGTCAAATGCTTCAACTATGGGTAACTGGGTCACTATGCAAGCCAGTGCCCGAGGAAGAAGAGCAACGAAGAGGCTTTCGTGACCAAGGCAGTGCCAGCAAGGGCGGAGAAGGAAGTGGAGACAGATGATGATTGTGCTATGAGTGCTCATGCGCCCACTTGAGAGGAAGTGGTGAGACATCGAGCTGTAGTCAGACAGACTACAAGTGATGAGGGACAGGATCCTCGAGGTACCCAACCTCTTGGGTTATACCTTGCTACGAGAGCCCCGAAGAGGATTAGCAGGGCTTATGGATGTCAATAGAGACAGATGCGGATGGAGCGACAGAGGGAGCTATAGTGCAAGAGTCTCTGGACAATGTAAGGCAGCAGTGCAAGATGGACAGAGTTGTTGCAGCAATGCAGAGGTCAGAGAAGGAGCACTTGTCAATGACCGAGGGGGCTTCAGCAATGGGAGTGTTTCTAGCTTGACAGAGATGTCAGAGTTGGGAGATCAATTACTTACTTCTCAATAACTGAGTTGCAGTGCAGCAGTTAGCAATGGCAGTGCTATGGGTGGCACGATGCAGCATGATGCGAAGGGTTGCAGTGCAGATGCAGCAGTGGCAATGGCAGGCCATGGGCAGCAGCACGTATGCAGAGGGAGTTGTCGTACAGATGCAGCAATGGTAGTGGCAGGGCCATAGGTAGTAGTACATGATGCAGCAGTGCAGAGGATGTTGGGCAGCAAGCTTAGCATCAGCACAGAGATCGATGCCGAATGCTCAAGGTGATACTCAGTGAGGAGTATTACTAGAGCACAATCCTCGCTAGGATGGAGTGTTGATTTGGGGTAGCATCGAATGTGCTCTAGCCACGAAAATTGGTGGAGAGGCTAAAACACATGAGATCTTCAATACCTAAAAACGGTTTAGGAAGATTCTAAACAGTTTGGGAGATATTAAAATAATTAATATTTTTTATGGAGTCCCTAAGTCTAAACTTAGGGAAAATAAAATATTAATGTGAATTAATATAAAACTTGTGTTAGAAGGGTCCAAAAGTCATGGATCAAGCCAGAGTTAATCTTAGCCGTTGATTAGGGACGTAATCTCGGCCATTGAATTGTCAACGAGAAAATTATAAGAGGAGGCTTGTGGGTCACTTGGAGAACACACCGAATTGATCAAGATTTCAATTTTTTGGGGCAGGGTTTGCCGAGGAAGTCGAAAGAGAGATCAGAGTTGCAACTGAGGGGCAGTGAATACAGAGGCAGAGAGGCAGAGATAGTACTGGTTGGATCAGCGCAGAAGCCAAGAGAGAGGGACGCAGAGCCAGCCAGAGGTTCACACAGAGCCAGCCAAGGCTCACATAGAGGCATCCAAGAGCTGCGTAGTGCCTCAGAGAGCCAGTGTGGTTGACACAGAGGCTCTAAGGGCTAACGTAGGGTGAACTAGGGTGATGTTGGGCAGACGCTGGATCAGAAAGTGCTGATGGAGTCCCTAGAGGTTGACGTTGGAGTTTTTGTGGGGCAGATTGGAGCTAGGGGCTGACAGAGTGTTTATTCGAGGTTTCAACCGGAATATCTGCTTCCGAGTAGAGAGGTACTACTGCCGAGATTATTCTCTATTGGGTGAGCCGATTTTGGCACCCAGATTGTATTTAGAAACTGCTTAATAATTAAAACCCTCAAATAGTTGCACTAGTTTTCCCACATTGGGTTTTTCCTCAAATAGTTGCACTAGTTTTCCCGCATTGGGTTTTTCCTGGGACATTTGTCCAAAAACAACAATGTCACTTGTGTGCTTGTTTTGTTTCCTTCAGTTGATGATCTGTAATGTGTTGAGCATGTACTTGTATTTATTTTCAATATTTACATGGTATATAACTTGTTAATTAATCAGAACAAGTAGGCAGAAATAAATCAGAAAAGTACATGAAGGATTTCTAATGGGTTAGACTTAGAAATTCCAACAGTACATTGTAGCTTTTCAAGAGCTTCATTACAACAAACCTTGACGTTTCAAGTACTTATTTTGAGCATGTTTTGACGTTTCGTATACCTATTTTGAGCAGGGAAGGTACCATTTGTTTATTTTCTAAGTGATAAATGCCACTTCACGGTTGTAAAGTGACAAAGATGTGGAGATTAGCAAAGGTGTCAACAAAATATAGACAGTTGTCAGTCATTCCTTAGCAGCGTCTTTTGCAAATCTTGAAGTTCAACAATTGCAAACAAGTCTACTCTCTTGAAGCCTATCTTGAAGCTTTAATGATAAGATTCAATTAATTAGAGTGATAGTCAAAACGAGAAAGAATAGTGTGTTAGTCAGTTTCATTTTATAAATTTCCAAACATGAATTTTGAAGTTGAATATAATATAGCATTGCATGAAATCACATAACCGTAAAGTAATAATAGCCTTTTTTCGGAGGTTTCTTTGTTGGGAAAGAATTTGATTGGCAAATTGTTGATGGATTAATATCTTGATTCATTTTATAAATTTCCAAACATGAATTTCGAAGTTGAATATAATATAGCATTGCATGAAATCACATAATAATCAAGTAATGACAATCTTTTTTCCAATTTGGGAGTTCCACATGTTTCTTTGTTGGGAAGGAATTTGATTGGCAAATTTTCGATGGATTAATATTTTGATTTTTTTGGGTGGTGTGTCAAAGTTCAATCTTTTACATATTTTTTTGCAAGATGGAATTTGCAGGATGGAATTTCATTGGCAAGTTTTGGATGGAGATAAATTAATTATTTTATTTTTATTTTTAATATATATTAAATTTTAATATATTGTATTATTGTCGCTCCCAACTTGACGTTTCTTGTAAACTTGGGCAAACCTTCTAGTCATGCCAGAGACTTGTTCCCCCTGTACCCGAAGTACCCATGTACCGGAAACTCATGCAACATAGGCTAGAAACAATAGTAATTTTGTTCTTCTCAAGTACAATGATAAATATGAAGACCGACCATAGCTACACATTCTTCAACAGCTTCAATATCTCAGAGGCACAAGTGAATATTGCATCACCCTTAATGATAGAAGTGGTTCTATATGTGGTTATGATTCAGATTTTGCATGTGTTTTGGACAAAATGAGATCTACTTCAAGTTATGACTTTACTCTTACAAGAGGATCCATTGGTTGGATGTCAAAGCTTCATGAAATAGTTGTTTTATCCACTACAGAGGTACAATCAGTGTTGAAAATATCACCAGTGGCAAAAAATTGACAAGGGCACAGAAAACATCTTTTCGGCAATATCAATAAAAAAAGTAGGCAAAATATAAAAATTAGGAAAAAATCAAAAAAAGTTGCCAAAGGAAAAAAACATGATTTTTACCTATCTTTTTTTTAGTAGCTAGAAAAAAGTCGTGACATTGCTAATTGTTCGCAATTTTTTACCAATATTTGCAACATTGGGCAGAATATATTGCTGCCTCACATGTTTGTAAAGAGGCAATTTGGTTGAAGGGTCCTCTAGGGGAGCTCAGAAGAGTGTTGAACTAACTATACTCCGTGATAGTCAAAATGTTGTAAAATGTAACTAGGTTCAGTCTTCATAATGACATGTAATTATGATCTTTGTAAATGATGAAATAAAGAGAATAAAAATTATTTTTATAATGCCTTGCTTCATGGGTTTCATGAGCAAGACTTTTTATTCTAGATGGCTCCCATTGAGAGCTTTAGGATTTGTCAAAGAGTCAATGTCATGTATGAAGATATGTCAAATGTTTTCTAGTCTATAGGACTATCAAATAGCCCTCCAAAAGGCAAGCATGGTTCTCCTCTTCATGTCGGCTTATAGAAGGAACAACTAACACAAGTTGGCTCACAAATAAAAGACACATCCCTTCATTGTATACAGGCCGGCTCATTTATGGGACAGGCTACTATAAATACGTTGTTAGGATCTCCGCATTTCCACAGTTCACAAGTTCAATTTCCTCTGAGATTTTCAGACATTTTTCTGTGAGACTTTCGGGTGACAGTGACAAAGGCAAGTTCTGATCTCGGGTGGCTTAATGAAGTATTACAATTCGGATATTTCAAAAGTTTGTATGTCTCTATGGATAATGGCAGGATGAAGCTCGGATATGTCCATCTGTGATTTCGGGTAGACAGGCACAGTGAGAAGTCTGAGATTCAGATGACTGTTTTGGAGAAGTTTCAGTACCCTAAACAGAGAAACACAGTTCAGAGAGGAGCCTACAGTAAGGTGTGAAGTCTAGGATCTATGTAATTCGGATCACAGTAAATGAGTGACAAAGTTTGCAGTATACACAGTGATGAAATTGTGCCACAATCTCGGTAAGGGTCTTGATGCTATATCTGTGCCATCATAGAAGAAAGATCTCGGTAATATGACAGCGTGGAGGTCTCACAGGTGGAAGTGGAAGAGGAGTCAAGAAGAATGGTGACTGTTAAGAAAATGTGTGTCTTGGTCTTGGAGTGGCTAATAGCCTATAGGTCAAGGGTCTTGGTCTTGGTATTCGTCAATTGGAATTTCTATAGGAAGAATTTGTATGGGTTTTCCTCTCAAAGAGTGAGAGGTTTTGGATCTGGCTTATAGCCTGCATGATGTGTCTCTTGTGTATTTATGTTCATGCATTGGTCACTGTTTGATGCAGTGTAACAGGACTCGGCGACTTTGGCGATTAATCGCGAGTTTAACTCTGATCGGCGGCTAAACGAGCCGACTCGAAACTCCGCGTGCAGACTCGCGTTGACCGAGTTTGACTCGTGGTCAACGCGAGTTGGACTCGCGATTCGGGCGATTAAAAACGATCCGCGATTTTTTGCCGAGTCGCGCCATTTTTTTTTTTGGGTTTCGTCAAGGATTATGGCGGGAAGCAGATCGGTTAGCCGCCTTTATAACTAACGCACGAACTGGAGCTACAGCACAGTGCATGAACTGCATATTTCGGTTAGTCTGGTGGTTAGTCGTGGTTACTGGTTAGTCTCTGCTGTTAGTCTTTGCATCCAGCAAAGAATCGATCAAAGAGTGCGGGTCACGTTCAGCAAAGAGGACCGAGTCACGTTCAGCGTTGAATCCAGCAAAGAGTGCGAAGGTTGCAGCAGCACGCATGCGGCTCCCCTGAGTTCTGAGTTTAATTTCTGTGAGTTTGTCGTTTAATGCGAAGGTTCTGAGTTTAATTTCTGTGAGTTTGTCGTTTGAATCCCCTGCATTGTATCTGTTCCCCTGCGATTTTTTTCTCCGCGTTTTTACTGTTGATATATTATATATTACTATCGTTCAGACTCCAGAGTTCTTCGTTCTTCGAGCCCCGACCAGTCATATTGGGCATTGAAGATTCGAATTGAATAATACCTACAGGCTACAATAATCATATATTTTTTTAGATTCAAAGTCCTCATAGATGCATATTCCGTCATCGATCAAGATTCATAGTGCTCCTCGTTTGTCGTATAGTGCCAGCTAATAAAGCATTAAAATGACGGTGAAATAAAAAAATATAATAATATACAAAACTCCGAACAAATAAAAAATATAATAATATACAGAACTCCGAACACTTTGGAGAATCCAAAGTATCTCCGTTTAAAACGGGGATGACGCTTATAAAGTTGCAGTGCGTATTTAATTTGGTTTGTTGATTAAAATTTTGACTTTTAGTTAAAAAAGAAACCCTTTTTTATATTTTTATTTTTAAAAAAATAACATTTCAATTTACATATTTTTCTTAAATTTCTATAAATACGTTTATAAGATTCTTCATCCAAAAAATGCGAGATTTTTCAATTAGCTCAAAGCAAATGATTTATTTTAGAAAAAGCAATTTCGGATAGACAATGGATTTATGCCGGTATTGCGGTCGGCATGCAGTGCGAATATTTGTTTTCTTTATGCAAACAGGATTTTTACCGCTAATATCCATTACTTCCAGCTCCCCCTTTTCTCCCCGTTGCAAAACCATTCTGTCATAGCCACATAGTTCAACGAATGCCCAACAACTCTCTTTCAGGAAAAATTCTTTACGAAAAATTCCATCGCTTTTATACTGTGAATCATAATAATCATATATAATAATAATAAACCGTTAATCATTCATTCGATTAATTCAAGAATTTGTTTTTATTTTATTTTTATGGGAACTAACCATTTTTTAAAGATATAATATACATATATATAATAGTCCGTAAACTATATATTAAAAATTTATAGTTTATGATTTTATGATTTTTGGAAACTATTGAAAATTAGAGATATAGTTAGGATTATAGTTTATAACTTTATAACATGCGGAAACGAATAAAAATGAGAACCAAAATCCTTGATTCCAACAAAACGCCTATCTTTTTAATTTTAGCTTTACTATGCACAAACTTAAATATAAGTAAACAAAATAACAAATCTTAAAATATACCAAAAATATATTACTTAAAAAAAGAACTTTGACCAAAAATGTCCTGTCCTCCCCTAACATTAGAAACGTGGTGAAAAAAAAATAATATCCCATTGCAAACATATTCTTGTTAGTATATGACATATGTGACTGAATGAAAGGCTTGCTGGAAACGATTTTGAGTTTGGGCATTTTATGTTTCATACCGTTCAAGCTTGAGAAACACCTCTCTAAAGCTAGACTCAGAAATGAAGCATATTTAAATTTTAAATGTTGTGTCATTGTTGACTTATCATAGTCAAGAGAGAAACTAGTGGTCCTATTATTGGTTTGTAACTTTGTCTAACCATTTTGGTTTCCTCAAAGCTGACGTTTTAGGCTTTTATTTGCTTATACTGTCCTGACTCCTAGTAAAGTTAAAATGCAATATACCTTCTTTCACTTGTGCCCACATTTGGCCACATTTAGGTGTCAGTATTAGTTATCGGAACACAGCACTGTTAAAAATTTAAATGTGATTCAAGTCTGCTTTTTGCTGTTATATTCTTTACTGGTGAAGACTACTTGCTATTAATGGGCTGTTCAGTGCAGTTTATCTTTTTAAGTGTCCAATCCCCAAATTGAACTTATACTTATTTCAGTTGGATATTTGGTGGTTGAAAATTGTTAGTGAAGAGTGCTGGCCTTGAAGCAAATTAAGAGCTTTTAAGAGTTGTCTGTCTTAAGTTTTAACTTAAAATGAAATCCAAGACAATTGGCATTGTCAACTGTAGGCCTTGGGAACCCTTGGAGGGTTTTGTAACTAGTAGATGAGCTGTAGATGAGCTGTAACTAAAATAATACATCGCAGTACAGTATTTCTGTAAACATTATTGCTGGTAAACAATAATCAATTATCAATTTATCAGACCTCCCAGAATCACAACTTTGAAGTTTGAACTATGATATAAAATTATAAATTAAATTAGAGGCAGAGTCCAGACAGCAAAGTCAACTGATATAAAATTATAAATTATAATAGAGGCAGACAGCAAAGTCCTGAACTTTTAGTTTCACAGTTTCACTGTAACAATAAGAGTACGAGAGAGTTCATAACTTCATTGAGTTCTTCATTTAATTTTTTAAATTAGCATATTTTAAATTTTATTATTTTTGGATCATTTTTAAATTTGATTTTTTGTTGTCTTTCACTGTTCACAGGAGCCACAAAATTACAAATTCAATAGAAGCCAGAGTCCAAGTCCAAATCTTAACAGAAGCCACAAATTAAGCACAAGTACAAAGCAACGACAATGCCGAGAGAGAGGGACTTTGCTTGGGCTTATTGTGACAAGATTCCCGAAGACCCCAGGCTCCTTTGTAAATTTTGCAAAGCGAAATGTAGTGGAGGCATTTATAGATTCAAGTTCCACCTTGCAAAAATACTTGGCCATGATATAGGTCTTTGTACCAAAGTTGATGACAATGTCAAATACCAAGCAGCCTTGGCCCTTGATATGTTAGAGCAGCA
>APFE030106443.1:84185-145074 GCA_000404065.3 Pinus taeda | reverse complement strand
TGTGACGGAGTCCCTTGTTAGAGTTCTCAGGTAATTCAAGTATTTAACTTTTTCATTTTTTAAATTTCATTTCAAGCTTCTTTTTATTTACAATGTTTCATATTTCTTTAAATTTGAATGTTTGAACTTTCAGGATGGTTGATGGTGACAAACCCGTTATGGGTTACATCTATGAAGCGATGGATCTCGCAAAGGAGGCCATCAAAAGAAGATATGGGGATGATGAGACAAAGTATACGCCTCTTTGGGACATTATAGATGCACGTTGGGATAGGCAATTGCATTCCCCCTTACATGCTGCTGGGTACTTCTTAAACCCACAATATTTTTATGATAAGAGCAAATTTAATGAGGATGGGGAGGTTGGCAGAGGACTTATGACATGCGTGGAAAGGTGCTTCCCTGATCCAGAACAACAAAGTCATATCTTCTCCCAACTACAAGATTATAGAGCACCATCTAAATTGTTTGCCTATACCAGTGCTATAAGACAAAGGTCTAAGATGTTGCCAGGTACCCAGCTTGAAGGCTTCATCAATTCATTAAATTTGTTTAAACTTTATTTTGTATGTTAAATGCTTTATTAAATTTTCTTTTCTTTTAAAGTTTTTAGTACTTCTAATCTCCTACTCACAAACCCTTACCACTTGCTAGGTCTTTGGTGGCAAAACTTTGGTAGTGATACGCCAGATTTGAAGAAATTTGCCATTCGAATCTTAAACCAAGCATGCAGTGCTTCAGGTTGTGAACGCAACTGGAGCATGTTTGAGAAAATACATTCTAAGAAGCGCAACCGATTGACACAAAAACGCTTGAATGACCTTGTATTTGTCCATTACAATCTACGACTTCGCAACAAACAAATACAAGGTGGGATTCGAGAGCTTGAATTTGAAGGTTTCATAATCTAGTTCGTACTTTAAAAGTTTATAGTTTAAAGTTTAAACTTTTAAAGTTCAAACTTCAAACTTCAAAGTGAAATTTTAATTCACATTTCAATGTCTCATGACAGGTATGGATCATTCACCAATCGACCTTGAAGAGATAGATTTGCAAGCTACAAATGCAGCAGACTGGGTTCAATTAGATGAGCCTCCTCTTTTAAGCCTTCATGACTTGGAGAACTTTGAGAGTCAAGCAAGCGAAGGAGTGGATGGAATCGCTTCTAGTTCTCACTCTTAAGAATCTTAGACTCTTAGTTTCTGATTTTTTTCTGATTAGTATGCAGTTTTTAACTTTTTTGTAAACTTTTAGAAGCATATGCTTCTAAGGACTCAAGACTCAGTGCTTTGGATCATGTGTGGACTCATAACATATATGACATACTTATTTATTCATGATATTTTGGACATCTATTGATATTATGCATTGTTTGGACATGCCTTTACCAAATATTAATGAAAAATGGTTTTTTTATTTCAATATATGTGTATATTTTTATTTAATGAATTCAACGATTTTTTGCCGATTTTTTCCCGATCCGATTAAAACTCTTCGCTCTTTTGCCTCGCCGATTTATTGCCGATTCCGATTCTGGTAACATTGGTTTGATGAAGAAGAACACAAATAATCTAACATGAAGAAGATCCTAATCTGAAGAAGTAAAAAGCATTCACAAGCAGTCACTAATGGAAGAGAAATCCCCTAATGCTAATGCCCTATATTTCTCAACACAAAATGCTATTCATTAAGCTACAAATCCAGCTGATTATAGCAAGACTAAGCATATTGATATTAATTACCATTTTGTAAGACAGGTCATTGATGGAGGTGGAATAGAATTTAAAAGGGTCCCAAGAAAAATCTGCAGACATGCTTACGAAACCAATGTTGATAGAGCAGTCGTGGTGGTGTTTGGGTTCTCTTGGCTTACAAAAAAGGTGATGAATGTGCTTGGGCGGGATATTGGGTAAATTGTTGTCAAGGTGGAGATTGTTAAATTATGAAAACAATTTAATTGAAAGAAAAAATTAAAAAATCAAAATTTAACAAGGTAAATATTTGGTTGTTAGAGTAATGGCATTGATTTACAAAACCAATGATAGTTTTGAAAAGGTGACTACTTTTTTTATCACTGAAACAAAAAGCTGAAGGAGATGTAAGCCTGATTGTAAATTGCTCTCGATTAATAAATACCTTACCTTGCCCATGGAGGTTTCCCTAATAAACTGTCAGGGATTTACAACATAAAATTCCATGTTATTATTACCTGTCATTATTTTCTCTGAGTTTATTGTTTCATACCAACTCTGAAAACCAACAAAACATGCTGGTTTTGAGGAACCAGTTCAGTTCCAATAACATTGGCTACGATTAGGTCCTTAGATTCTAGTGCATTATCCTCCTTATCCTAGACAAAATAATGGAGTAAATTTGGTACATTCTCATTTTAACAATAGACAAAACATAAAATCTATATTATACAAGATCGAATGTCAAGACTCAAAACAGATGATGCATCTCGAACATGTAGATATTACAAATATAGTGAACACCAATTTCTTGGACTTTACCATACCCAATTAGCAAGCAACATACATTCAATACACCGTGAACAAATTGAAACAGATCCAGTTCAACAGAACAAAACTCCACTCAAGATTTCAATCCAACTAGCTAAAATTTAAATAAACTGACTCTCTTCAAGAAGTCAAGAAACCATCAAATTATCAATATCTGTATTCATCTGCTGCAGAAGGAAACACTTTCACAATTTTATAAGAACGAATAGTAGTAATGAAATGAACCTAAACCTGAATCCAATTATATCAATGCTTCAAAGAATATGTGCACAATGATTAAGCAAGAAGATAAGAAGCTAAACCTGAATCGCCTTTCTATTGCATTTCCGCTTGCAAGTACCTTGACTCGTGCAGCTTGGGGTGCTTCCTGAGAATTATAAAAGCATTCACACATAAACATCTCTCTTTCCGCAGCTGGATAAATTGTAGTGGTGCCAACTCAATGTTTCGAGTTCATTGAAATAAAGATTTTATATGAAAGTTCCCACATCATATGCTTCTTCAAATTTAACCAAAATTGACATAATTGGCATCCATTTAATACCAACCATTACAAAAAAGAATGATTAATTTTACAGTCAAAGAGAGCATGTATACAAATGCAACTAACTACAGGAGGTCACATAGCAAGCATTATTCCATGCCAGGAGACAACAATAAAGCATGTTGGTAACATGTAAATCAAAACTTACTATAAATGATAATATATTTTTCATGGTATGATGTAATAGATATAGCCTATGCAAATGCATTATGGTGTGACAATACTAGAGGACAACAAAGAGAAAGGGAGGTAGGTTGGCTTCAATGGGACACCACTATCAACAAGCATGGAAATGGTATGAACAATTAAATGTACTTCTAGAAAGAGATATACCATAACGTGTTGGGTAAAACACGAAAATACTTAATCAATTTGTTGTACAATTAAACGTACTTTAGAAAGAGATCTACTATAATGTATTGGATAAAACATCAATGTACTTAATCAAATTTGTTGTTTTACGTAACATCCAACAAAATAAGAAAAGAATGAATATGTCAGGTGATGTTTATAAACAAAAGATTAAACTCACACACTAAAAATAGGTGCTCCATCACAGAAGACTAAAATAAAACAAAATAAAATAAGTATCAAATAAACAAAACTTGGAAACCTACAATATCTTAACGGAAAAATACTTTGACCTTATAAACACAAGCATCGATATAGATAAGATTTCTTGCTTGGATATTACAAAACTTAAGCCTCACTTTAAAAAATAAAAAATATTGTATACCTCCATCAAATCTTTCTCCAAGCGTTCCTTCATCTGTTGCATTGATGCCGTGCCACCAGCAAGCTGTTTGAGACATATATAATAGCATTAAATCAGAACTATTTATACTAAACTGTTTGCAAATGTATATCTTTGAAGATGAAGATTGCAAAGATAATAAACATCACCTAATAACTTGATGATAGTGTTTCATCAAGAAAAAGTTCAGTATGTAGAGAATACACCCACAACATAGAAGGTTTTAGTTAATGTATGTAAATTCTCCTGGCTTTTCCAACACTAAGAGGGCAGCTAGGAAAATTCCCAAGCTATGCAGGTAAGAAGACTTGAATAAGGAATTCACACATGGGGCAACCTGTGGGATTGTCAAGACTCAAAACCACTAATGGTTAGAATGGAGAGGATCCACCCAAGTGCGTGTTCCAGCAGAATATATTCTTTCATGGTGTCACATACCTGCAAGGAAAATAAAACTTGCACACGAGAATGTAGACAGATTTATTAAAATAAATGATTGATATATGATCAGCGGTGAAATAACAGAATCTGTGACTTCTATAAATACAAGTCAAAAGGTAAGTCACGTAATAAATATAAGTCTCTTTATTAAATAAGCCAACTTATTGTACCAATTGATGTATTGTTTTATTATATTTAGTATCTAAATAATATATGGTTTATTATATTATATCTTATTATTATTTAGTCTAAGCCTGTTAATATACTTAGGCATATTACAAACCATCCCCTGCTGAAATGGTTCAGCCTCGAGGCATAGAGAAGCACAAGAGGGCCTATTGACAGCAAAGAGGACCGAGAGGGCCTGTTGAGAGTGTTACCTGCTAGATGTACCTAGCAAATAAAAGGGGAAGAACATCAAGTTTAGACAAGACACCTGCCAAATTTTTTCAAGTCCAAAAGTCATGCAGGGCAATTTTGCCCCTTCTCTATTCTTTCTCTATGCAAATTCTGTACCCCATGGGGGAATTGTAGAAAGTCACTAGCGTGATGAACTTATGTAAAAAACTTAGACCTTTGGGACTTGGTTACTAAGGAAGTCACTCCAGAGTGTTTTTTTTCACTTAATTAATTAATTATTTTAATTTTTTCCTAAAAAGTGATAGATAATTAATTATTTTATTTCACTCACATCCTCCAAAGCTGGAGTGTGTCTTAATAACTAGCCCTTGTGCTTTCTAAGTCTAGGGCCAATGTATATTACCATGCTAGCATTATCTTGAGTCTTGCAGAATTGCATTAAGTTTTTTTAGGATTTTTCAATAAAATTTTCCCACAGAATGGAGTTTATTAAAATCTGTGTAACAAATAAAAAAGTGGTACTAGGAAGATTCATGTGGCATGTGGGTACTCGTTTTTTCACCCTTGGAGTACCAACATTACCTTAGTACCCACTTTTGGGTGGAGACACAAAAATCAAGATATTAAATAACTAGGAACATGTCGGAAACATGTCTCTAATCAACTGAGGGTCCCACTCACTTGAGTAGAGTGAGTGGGCACTGAAAACCAAGTCACAATCAACTGAGTGGGCACTGAAAGCCAAGTCACAAGTAGAGAGGCCAAGTTAGCCTACCAAAAAAGTTGAGTTGAAGGCCAATTTTGCTGTCAGTTAAAGGGTTGCATTCAAGTGGTAAAGGAGGCCAAGTTCACTCTCAAGTGAGTGCGAGTCAGCCCGTGAGTTTAACTGGGAATCACTCCCTCTTCATGCAATTTATCTCACCCTCCATGCCAACGTACTCCCACACTTGGCCTATGCATGCCTTGAGGAGGGATATGCTCTCCCTATTGGCCACTCCTTCACTGGGAACTCGCATCCCTCTCTTGGGATTATCACTTGCATTTGCATCTCCTACTTTTCTTTGGATCTCCTCCCTCTTTTCCTATAAAACAAAGTGCTACTCTCTTGTGCAAGTTAGTACTGAGTGTGGGAGATTGGGGAAGCTTTGTTGCCATTGAGGCTACATGCAATAGTATTGATTCTATTGCATTGCTTTGATTTTGTTATTATAGGCCTTGATAGGGGCATTGTTGCACATAGGAAAAGACAAAAAATCTTGGTTGCTTGTTTGTCTTCTTGATAGTTTTGTATTTTGGAATTAAAATTTACATGTGCTTCTTGGTTGATTGTCATGCTTATTCGATTTCCATATGCAAGCTTCACCTATATTTATTATTAACTAACTCGATAAGATCTTACGAAGTTGCAAGGGTCTCAATCTCAAAGACTTGGAATCCTCCCCAGTTGGAGTATTCATCTTCAACATACTTACAAAGCTACATTCCCACCAAGCATCAAATTTAATTTCCAAATGCTTTGAAGATTTGAAGAAACTTTCAACTATTTGTGAAATTTTGGAGACATGTTTTCAGTGATAATCACATCAAAATTCATTTGTCGATGTGTTATCGAGTGTGGTTCATCGTCAAGACAAAATGAAGAGGCAGATCATGGCATGAGTATAAATAGAGCAATGTAGAGACTCAAGGTTCAATTAATCTCAATCTCAAAGACTTTGGAATCCTCCCCAGTTGGAGTATTCATCTTCAACACACTTACAAAGCTACATTCCCACCAAGCACCAAATTTAATTTCCAAATTCTTTGAAGATTTGAAGAAACTTTCAACTATTTGTGAAATTTTGGAGACATGTTTTCGGCGATAATCACATCAAAATTCATTTGTCGAAGTGTTATCCAGTGTGGTTCATCGTCAGGACAAGATGAAGAGGCAAATCATGGCATGAGTATAAATAGAGCAATGTAGAGACTCAAGGTTCAACATGAAGAGGCAGATCATGGCATGAGTATAAATAGAGCAATGTAGAGACTCAAGGTTCAACTAATGGCTATAACAGACGGCTAGTTCATAAATAATAAATATTTATTTTTATAATTTCAATTAAAAAACGGCTAGTTAAATAATATTTTTTTATAATTTAATAGAAACGGCTAGTTTCTCAATAATAATCTTCTAATATTAACAATAATTATTAGGAACAAGCTAATCAAGAATATATAAAGAAGAAAACAAAATATTTTCAACATCAAAAAACAAAGTGCGAAGTCAAACATGAAAGAAGGGATCAAGACCCTATAAATAATGGGGTCAAGACCATAAAAATATAGCTCAAGGGAAATAATGCCATAAATCACATAAATCAAATAATGTAAATTAATAAAATTTACACTAACATTAATTAAAGAAAGATTCCAGAAAAAAGGTTCAAAATCAGGGGCACAAGCCTTACGGAAGCTACAAGGATTTAAACCAAAAATAAATAAATAAGGTCCAACCTAAAAAACAAGATAAGAGGGGCTAAGAAGATAAAAGAGAAACACGTATACAAAGAAAAAAAAGGAAAATATTGTTTAAATTTAAGAAGACAAGACAGGTACGCAACTTCTACTAGTATTCTAGCCATCATCTTTGTTCAAATTATTGGGTCCCCTTTCAATTTCAAAGGCCTCCCTAAATTTACAATTATGGAAATGACTAACCCTAACAAGGACCTGGGCAAAGGAGCATTGCATGTTTTGCCTGCATGTTTTGCTAATGCAAAGGAGCAGGTCCTACCATGCTTGATGTTGGCGACGTGTTCACGAATCCTTTGCTTAATCGAGCAACCCTTCTCACCAATGTATGGAGTCCCAAAAGAGCAAGGGATAACATACACACCTTTCATATTTTTAGGGTCCACTGGGTCTTTGACAGATCTTAGGGAACTTTGGATGGTATTTAGAGGCCTAAAGGTTGAAGGAACCTTATGCTTCCTTAAGATCCTAGCGATCCTGTTAGTGGTCCCTTGGATAAAAGGGAGATGAACTCTAGAAAAACGATCTTTAGGTACTTTCTTAGCTCTAGGACCTTTTTCTACTTTGAGGGAAGCCTTAGACCATTGGTATTTACTATAACCATTAGTAAGAAAAACCTTAAGGAGGTGGGATTCTCATCATTAAGGTGCTTGTTATCAGAAAACTTTAAAGCTCTAGTTGCTAAAGTGTTAAAAACACCAAGCTTTTGAGCGGGGAAATGATGAGATTTAGCATGAAGATCTTGCTCCGTGGGAGTTTTCTTCCAATAGACTTAATGCGAAAAAGAACCATCATTATTCCTAGAAAGGAGGATGTCAAGGAAAGGCAAACTGCCATTACTTTCGAATTCCATGGTGAATTTTATGGAACTAGATTGATCATTAAGATGAAGGAAGAAAAGGTCCAGCGATTCCTTACCATGGGACCAGATGACATAAGTATCAACCACAAACCTTTTCCACATCTTAGGCAAAAGATGCGAAGAGGATAAGGCTTTTGATAAAAATCCTCCATGAATAGATTAGTGACCATAAGGGAGAGGGGGTAACCCATGGCAACACCACAAGTTTGCTCATAAAATTCTCCATCAAAAGAGAAGAAAGTAGAGGTGAGACAAATACCAACTAATCCAACCGTATCAGGATCAGTAATATGCTTAATGACATCAATGGCTTCATTGATAGGAATATTAATGAAGAGTGAGACCACATCGAAACTCACAAGCTTGTCGTCAGGATCAAGCTTAAACTTTTTAACTCATGGACAAATGCAGAGTCCTTGACAAAGGACTCTATATGGCCAACAAGGGGCTTAAGCTTCAAGGCTAAATATTAAGCAACAAGATACATCGGCCCTCCTATAATGTTGACAATAGGTCTCAGAGGATACCTTTCCTTACGAATCTTTGGAAGGTCGTAGATCCTAGGGGTAAGAGGACTACTCTCAATGAGCTTATGACTGAACAAGCTAACAGAGTTACTAGATTTTATAGCAAGAGCCACATTTTTGGAAACCTTCTTCAAAGGATCCTTATTAAGTTTTATGTAGCTCCCACTATTACAAAGGTGATCCAACATATTCCTACGGTAATCTTCTTTATCAAGAATAACCACCGCACCACCTTTGTCGGCTTTGAGAACAACAACATCATTATTATTGTTTAATGCCTTGAGTGCATCAAACTCCACTTTGGTGAATTGTTCTTGTGGGGCTAAGCCTTCCTGAGAATAACAACCCAATCCCGCCTAATGATATCTTTAGTGACATCAAGTAAGTCCTTGATACCATATTCAATGTCAAAAATGATATCATCAACCAAGACCTTCCTAGGAGCCAAGGAAAAATTTAAACCTTTCTCCAAAAGACTAAACGCCTGAGGATTAAAAGAAAATTTGGAGAGATTGACAACTCTATTACTAAAAGGGGAGAGAGAATCAAACAAACAATCATGAAAATTAATGTTGCAGACCTTGCTTTTTCCCTTTGAGTTTATATGGCGATTAAGCCAAAATGCCCCCTTATAATGGTTGGAATCAAAATAAAACCACCACATCTGAGACAGGTTATATAAATAAATCAAAGGGTAGGTGTTAAGCCAAAACCCAAGAACCACTGAAACCGAGCTTTACAACTCCCAAAGGAACAAGGTTTACCTTTATAAAAGGCATGAACACCTGCAATCTTGTTTTCTTAGCTCTCAGTGCTTTCAAATTCTTCACAACGCGACCACCTCACATGACTAAGGCCCTCTCTCCTTTAAATTGGTGCATGATTCCAAATAGGACATGTCACCCCGCCTTGTTCACAAAGCGCTCCAAGAGGAACCTCCGGGAAAGAGGCTCTGAGATCCTCTATTAATTGCCAGCTCTGAATCTGTCAACTGACGATCCCGACTCTTTTAACTGATGGCCCCGCTCGTTTTAAAAGGCACTCATACCTCTGCCTTCGAGATGAGTCAACATGGACCCACCTGCATGCCACGCAATCTCGACTCGCCTTTGATTGGCTAGACTCCTACATCAACCCACTCGTTAGCCAAGTTTCTCTGTTATTCCATAAGCGCGCTCCTCTTGCCTTTCTAGGGTAAATCCTTTCAGGAAATGTCAACCCGACGCAGTCAGATGATGGCTATTCTCTAATAGATGACTTTTGTCTCCCGATGCTATTAAGTAACGAAAACCTGTCGGGAGTTAAAAGAAAATTAAGTATTTGCTTCCTTCAACGGTCAACCTATGTATTTGCTTTGGCCTTGTCAACGATTTCAAGGCTCCTCTATCGCTCCTGCAACCTCCCACTCATGCTCTATAAGGCCTCTCTTATTTACATCAATGACTGCAGTTCATTTCAATATATACATGAACATATATGCAAACAATAAATAGCGATTACGAAAGGACTAGTTAAATCCTAAGCAATGATTTGCAGAAGGATTGGTTCGGGCTTTCAATTGAAAATTCACACTCACACTCCACACTCGCCTTTTTTTATTAATTCAACAAAATATAAAGAATACATCAAGATGTGATCCAGATCCCCAAAGATAGGATCAAATGGGACCAATTTTGGGCATTATTAAAGAAATTACAACAATTTGCTAAATTTAATAAATTACATGGCAAGCAAAACAAAATTTATCCTAACAAATCCACTCATTGAGGAACTATTGATTTTGGGGTAGCATTGGATGTGCTCTAGCTCCAGAATTTTGTGGAGGGGCTAGAATACATAAGATCTCCAAGACCCAGAAATCGTTTGGAGAAATTCCACCCAGATTGTGAGTTATTAAAATAATTAATATTTTTAATGGGTTCCTAAGTCCACACTTGGGAAAATAAAAATATTAATGGGTATTAATAAAAATATGGGTGAGAAGCATTGGATGTGCTCTAGCTTCGGAATTTTGTGGAGGGGCTAAAAACATAAGATCTCCAAGACCCAGAAATCGTTTGGAGAAATTCCACCCGGATTGTGAGTTATTAAAATAATTAATATTTTTAATGGGTTCTGTTGTGGCCAAAACCACCACCCTATTAAAACATGCTCTGGTGGCAAATTTGAATGGGTCCCCTAGAAGTTTGATCTTTCACTTCTCTGAATGATTTGTTTTTATCTCAGGGATTTTAACTCTGTGTCGAGTCAAATCTTCAATTCTTAATGGTCAAGACACCCCTTGAATAAATCTCTGCCGCATGATTCATTCATAACCCAGTCTAGCCCTTCATTCATATCCTTCATCGAGACTCCTTCAATCCTCATAAACCTTCATGGTGCCTTATGCCCACACATATAACCACCCCCACTCTTTACCCCTTAAAACTTTCCATCGCATCTTTATTCCTATTATAACTCATTTATAATAGAAATGCTTTGCAAAGCATGCATGACTTAACATCTTCGCACATCCTCGTTGCATACCTCTATTGTATATCGCAGGTCACATTGATCAAGGGCAAGGCCTATCTCTCATGAATAAATACGATGCGATCAGGCTTCCAACCGCAAATCGCAATCGCACTTTGCTAAGACCCAAAGCCCAAGCTTCAAAGTTTCGCGAATGGCAGACCCACTGGAATTATTAAGCGCAACACATTTTATTTCAGGTCTGAAGCCCATCACAAATCGCAATCGGCGGAACTCTACGGTCATACATAATGTGCGATGCGAACAGCAGACCCGCCAGGATTATCAAGCATAATGCATATATTTTCGGGTCCGCCTCCCCAATCGCATATCGCAATCAGCAGAACCCAAGGTTTATATATAAGGGACACCGCGATATACCGAACCCGCTGGAACTATTAAATGCAGCATATATATTTTCGGGTCCGGCCTATCGCATATCGCAATCGACAAAGCCCGAGGCTTATACATAAGGCACGATGCGATTAGCGAACCCAACGATAACTATAGACCCGGTTGCATAATATTTGAAGTCCAGCCTTATGGTCGGACCGCGGGTTTTACCGTGTATTCCGATAAAATGTTATGGTTCGGGTTTTTAAAGGAAAATCCCATATGGTGGACCCGCCAGAACTATTAACCACGGTGCATATATTTTTGGGTCTGCTTTCCCAATCAAAAATCGCAATCGGCAGAGTCTAGCGCTCTTACATAAGGTGCGATACCATATGGCGGACCCGACGATAACTATAGATCCGGGTGTATAGGATTTGAAGTCTGGCATTATGGTTCAGCCGCGGGTTTTCCCGTGTTTTCCCGTGTATTCCGATAAAATGTTGTGATCTGGATTTTCAAAGGAAAATCTGATTGGGGTGATGTTGCATGTGATTGCCTGCTGCAATGTACAATTGCAACTCGATCGCATCACAACCTTGGCTGAACCAGGGGCTGATTCTTTCACACTCGCTCCATTTGATTACAATATGCCTTATCATTTTATAAAGTTTTAATGAGGGCAATATCTGTTCTTAGGCGTTTTTATCATATGTTTCATAATCATAAAGTTAATGTTAATTATCTCTGCAGGCGAGGATTAAAAGACGCATGAGCGGATCCGAAGAGTTCATATATGCGGGTGTTTCCTAATTAAAGATCCGGCCTTAGGCGTTCTCGGTCGGGTTTCCACGCATTGCCTATGTATTATGAAAGTGAAGTTGTCCCGGGTTTCTTCATGAAGAGATGACACACAGTCATTCCCCCTAGGAAGTAGAACATTCCAGCAAATGTAACCTTGACGTGTTAGCGGTTACATCAACTGTTCTACATCTGTATATTTTGATTTGTATATTGAAAAGAGAAGGGAGGTGAAAAGTTAGGGGAAGACCGAGGGTCAGTTCCTTCCGCACAAGTATTGCCTCCGAAGATGATGGCAGGGCATTTTTTTTGGGTAGAACAGCTTTTGATTTATTGTGCTAATAAAGATTGTTTGGGTCAAGAAGGAGCCTTTTTTTCAGATTCATTTTCCTATTCTTTCGTGTGTGTGGAATCAGGGTGTTGTTGCTGGCATAAATATAAATGTGTTTTGTTTTGTGCATATTGATAATGATACAACTTATGTCTAGCCTTGGTTATTTGAATGTAATTCTTTATCATAGTTAATTCATGAGCAGTCTCTGATTTGAAACTATGTTAAACATCAGTTGCAAGTTTATTTGTAGGAAAAGGAATGTGCATTCCTGTGCGAGCAATTAGATTACAATTAAGCTTTTAACATAGCCTTGTTCATCTGTGAACTCAGTAATTGATTCATTTGGACTTGGAATCTATGCATGATGTTTAATCTCTTTTGTTATGCTCCTGCCTAATAGACTAGAATAGTTAAGACTAGCATATAGATAGGATTTGATACATATAGGTTAGTTGTTTCCTTTTGTTGATTTAATTGAAGTCTTCCTCCTAGGAGCAATCTTTCAACACCTATAACAGTTTACGGGATCCTTTAAAAACCGTTGGAACCAGCCACCCCAAACGAAAGCATATCTAATTGGGGTCTGTGATCAGGTTAGTTCCCCTTGTTGGTATAGCGAAAATTCGCCATGTCAACAAGTTCCCAAGTCTAAACTTAGGAAAATAAAAATATTAATGGGTATTAATAAAAATATGGGTGAGACGCTTCTAAGAGGCAAAGATCAAGTCTGCTTTAATCATAGTTGTTGATTAGGGACTTAATCTCGGTCGTTGATTCAAATAGGAAGAGTATAAGAGGGGACTTAAGGGTGAGTTGGAGATACACCAAATTGATCAATCAGTTCGATTTCTCTAGGGCATGGTTTGCTGAGAAAATCAAACTAGTGATCTAAGTTGCAGCAGAAGGACAGGGATAGTTGGGGTGGAGGATCTTCTCCAGAACCCCGAATACTCAGTAGAGGGAGGCAGACATACACTAGAGTAGGCAGCGCAGGCCAAGGAGGACTGACGTTGGGCCAGGAGGGCCCACGCAGTGCTTGACGCAGAGCAATGCAGAGGAATAGTTATCCTCTTGTAGAAGTCTGAATTCAGTCGAGGAGCAGCAAGATCAGTCGAGAAGGCAGCAGGATCAGTAGAGAAGGTTGATTTAAGAGCTCCAGGAGGCAGTGAGATCAGTGCAGAGCTGACGCGGAGCCTTAGACACCTCCACGTAGCTACTACGAATGGGCAGTGCAGTTGTAGCCAAGGATAGTCAATTCAGCTGTCGGATCGGAGGGATTTTGTCGAGTGAAGTGAGGTAATCTCACTTAGGTTTCTGCTAGTGTATTTTATCTTTGTACTTGGATTGCCGAGAGGGCATCCAGAGTTGTACTCAGAACTACTTCTTAATAATAGAAAACTGTCAGAGTTGCTACACCGGTTTTCCCGCATTGCATTTTTCCAGAGACATGTTGTCCAAAAATAACAGTGTCTCTTGTGTGTTTGTCTCATAGCTATTTCAGTTTATGATCTATATGTCAGTGTAGTCTGTAGTAGTGTTTTTCATTGTTGTTTAAATAATTAAATAACTTGTTGAATGTAAAACAAGTAGGAGATGATAAACAAGTGATTGCAGTAGGATTTATGATGTGTAGATTAATAAATTTTCGCATGGTATCAGAGCATTGCACATCATAAGACACTGAAGACATCAGCTAGGAGATCCAGTGAATTCGTTGCAAAGAAGCAACTGTCCTGAGTGACAGTGTTGCTTCAGAGGCGGAGGAGCAACTGGAGTGACGCAGAGCCAGAGAAGTGCTCGCGTGTTAAAATTAGCAACTTGGGTGATTGCAGTAGGATTTATGATGTGTAGATTCATAAATTTTCACATGGTATCAGAGCATTGCACATCATAAGACACTAAAGACATCAGCCAGGAGATCAAGTGAATTTGCTGCAAAGAAGCAACTGTCCCGAGTGACAGTGTTGCTTCATAGGCGGAGGAGCAGCTAAAGGAGTGACGCAGAACAAGAGAAGTGACGCAGAGCCAGAGAAGTGCCTGTGCGTTAAAATTGGCAACTTGGGACAAACTCCATGTGGGTCATCTTATTTATGGCAGCTGATATTTTTCTTGGACTCCTCTCATCGAGAGGTGTAGGATTGATCTAAAGATCATCCGATTCTGATAAGTATTCATGGAGTTATGAATTTATTTGTGTTATAAGACAATTCGTCAAGGTCGGCCAGCAAACAAATAACCCCCACATATGTTCAACGCTTTAGAATAGAAGGGGATGACTTGAGAGTCATTTCACACACACTTCTCTCTTGATTTCTCTCCACTTGTTTTGGGTTTTAGTGTAAGAGAAATCTAGGAGGAAGTAGCCCTAAGAAGCAAGAAGGAAGGAGGCCTACACGCTGCCCTCTACAAGCCCTAGATGCAGTCCTAGCACAGCGCTAGCTTCTACACATAACCTAGAGGGCCACTCAAGAAGGAGGGTTATAACAAGCCCTAGACGTAGCTATTGAGGAGGCCTTAACAAGTTGTGCATAGCCGCAGTCAAGAAGAGTTATAACATGCCCTAGCCGCAGCATAAGGAGTCAGGAACAACATAACAAAGAAGGATTGTTTTGGATTTATTACAAGGTCTGAGTTGTTGTAATGGAGGTCAAGTATGTTGTGTGTGCCAAGCCCTTAAGGGCTAAATGCTTCTTGTTTAGGCATTGTTTTGAGGGGCATATGGCTACAGGACTGTTGTGTGCTAGGCTGCAGGCGTTGGCACCATAGCAAGGCTTGCGTAGCGACAGATTAAGGGTTGATATTGACCCTAGGTAGCAGCGTAGCAAAGGAGGTGTCACTTAAGGGTGTGCTGCAGCTTTTCAGAGGGTTGTTCAAGGACTGGGCAAGGAGTTTAGGGCTGCAGCAGTGTGCCCTAGTGCCCTAACCAGAATAGTCACAAACAACAATGCACAAACATATTTGGAGCAGTGTTTGGAGATGTGTTGGGTCATGTTTGAATGGAGAGGTCTCTTCATTTATGAGGAGATTCTATAGTGTCACTAGAAGTCCTTACCAGCAACAATAGCCAATTGGGAAACAACAATGACATGGTGCAGCAATAGCCAATTGGGATAGCAGCATGGTACAACAATGCTAACAGTAAGACAGTAGCAAATGCAATCATGGTGGAGCATGGTAGATGGGACAACAAGGACATGGTGCTTGCATGGGATAGCAAGCAATCATGGTGTAGCAGTATGAGCAGTGACAACACTGTGATACGGGGCAGCATGATGTAAAATGCTACAGCACAATGATGGGCATCATGACAAAGTGAAGTGCAACATGTTGTGTGCGGCACTTGCTAGTATAGTACAGTGATATTAAATGCTACAATGAGATGCAGCATGGTGAGCACAATAAGGTGCAAGATGAGGTAGCAGTGATATCTACAGCAAGATGATAAGGTACATCAAGATGTTGCAGTACCGAAAGGTGCAGCAGTATGATGTTTGCAGCATAGTAATGAGGTCTAGCATAGTGATGATGGGTGCAGCACGATGCAACACAGTGAGGTGCAGCACAATGATAGGTGATGGAGTCATCTTGGAAAATCAGTTGAAGCAGCATGTCTTCAACTGAGTTCAGCTACCTCATGTATCATCTACTTAGAGATGATCTATGCACTTTCTTAGATAAGTCAAAATTTTGACTCTTGTTCTATATGTATTATCTCTCTCTCTGTTGAACTATTGCAGAACATATAAGAAAAATTGATCAAGGGTTCCCCCACATTGGGGTTTGTCCCTGGCTAGCGCCACATCTTGTGTCCTCTTGTCTTGGCTTGTCTTTCTGCAATCTATGTTTATGTTTTATCTGCAATTTACTTTAATGTTGATGTGATTGCTAATCTGGAAAAGATATTGAGCTAACTGTGAAAATTGAAATAAATTGCTCTAAGCATAAAACATACCTAAAATTAACATGGTATCAGAGGTGAGGTGAAGACAAAGCCCAAGCAAGAGTGAAAGAGCAATCACTGAAGACAGTTGGGAAAGGACAAAAGGATCAATGGATTCCTCATCCCTCTTCAAATTCACCAAGGGTGAAGTCGAAGCAGAGAATATTATCATAATGGTGCAGCGGAAGCTTTTCATGGCCTACCTAAAGATCACTTCAATGGAAGTTCAAATCTAAGGGTGGAAGGAAAGGCAAATGCCCTGTTTGCAATAAGTTCGCCCATTATGCGAAGGAGTGTCTGAATGGTAGGGACACATCACTTGGTAATAATCATTCCCGTGACATCTTCAATGATCGAAGGAATGACAGGTAATGCAGGTCATCAAGGAAATAGCCGACTCTTCAAGAAAGCAAGGAACCCTAGGTATGAAGAATCAAATGTTGTTTTTGATAAGATAACGAAGCGTTATCTTGTATTGGCCCTCTCCTTCGGACTCTTTGGGAATCTGGCTTATTGATTGTAGTGCTTCAAGGCACTTCATCGGATAGAAGGGTGCTCTCTCTAATTTGGTAAGAGATGGAAACACTCGTGGGATTATACTTGGAGTCAATGCCACCTATCCAGGAAAGGGTGTAAGGAATGTTACCCCTCAATTGAATAAGGGTAACTCAATTCATTTACAAAATTTCTTTTATGTACCTGGTCGCAAGAAGAACCTGGTGTCCATTTCGGTAATGGAAGTCAAAGGTTTCAGGGTGGCGTTCATCGATGGAAAGGTACGTGCTTGAAAATGAAATTTTCAAAGATGCTTTTACTCATGGGTTCAGGGTTGGCAATTTGTATCAAATTGCAGGATGGTCCATTGGGGACCATGTCAGTTGTTACATCTCATCTATAGCACTCGAGGTCTACTTATTATGGGGCCCTACCCAATGTGAGTCAGATGGTGACAGGGATGCCTAAATTCAAAAAGAGCATGAAGGTACATGTCTGAGATGTACTGAAGGAAAATCTTGCAAGGGGACCATTCCCCTCATGTAGCAGGTCCACAGGTTTGGAACAACCCGAGGAGTTTGACATTCATGATCAGGAATCTTATGTATGCAGGTGGAAGAAAGCCCTCTATGGCTTGAGGCAAAACACCCTGGGCTTAATATGAGAGGATTGATAAATGTTTGATGAAGCTGAGATTCACTAGGAGTGAAGTCGATCCAAACCATTGCTTGAAGGTTGTGGATGATAGACCTCTCACACTGGCACCTTATGAGGACGACCTCCTTTTGACAGGTGCAGACCCTCTCATTTGCAAAAGTAAGAGGGAGTTGGATTCCGGATTTGGAATGGTGAACTGCAAACCCGTGACTACCTCAATGGATCTTAACTTTCAGATGTTATGTGGTAAGGATACTGGACCTGTTTTGGGAAATGCCTCTAAGTTTCACAAACTCATACTAGCATTGATGTTCTTACTGAACTCCCGTCTGGTTATATGTTTTGCAGTTAGCATGTTGGGCTCATATTTGGTTGAGCCTCACTGGATTGATGCCAAGAATCATTTGAGATATCTTCAGGGCACAATCTCTCATGAATTGAGATACACTGCCAAAAATGTGAAGCTGCATGATTATTTTGACGATGATTAGGTAGGCAATGTGGAGGATCGCAGGAGCACTTCTGGGTGTTGACTTTCTTTAGGTTCTGCTCAATATCCTAGATGAGCAGGAAGCACAAGACAGTTGCTTTGAGCACCGCTGAGACCGAATACATAGCTATGAGTATGATCTCGTGTGTAGCTGCCTGGTTGTGGAAACTCTTCAATGAGTTGTTTGTACACATGATGGATACCATCGTGATCTTCTGTGTCAACCAAGGGGGGATTCGATTGTTGAGGAATCCTGTATTCTATGATTGTTCCAACATATAGACATCAGATACTACCTTATCTAGGATATAGTACATTGATGAGCGAGAAGGCTCCATTGCATTGAGACTAATGTATAGGTCACAAACATTCTGTTGAAGCACCGGGTAAAGGTCTAATTTGTGACTTTCCCGAACGACTTGGAGTCATTGAGAAACCCTCTTATGAGGGTCCTGCATGATGATGCATTGAACTTTGGGAGCTTTGGGGGGCTTGGGGTACTTCTTGGAGCGACAAGCGACCATAAGGCGACCCACCCTCCCCTAATGGTGCGTTGTGTACAGGGTGAATGGCTCAGCCTTCCCCTGTGATACCCCGTGGCAACTTAATAGACAGGATGAGTGGTTCTCCTATTGAGGCATCCTACCCATGCAGTCTGGGTCTCATGGAAAGTACCTCTCATTTGGCCAATGAGTAGGGAAATGCAGTTAGGGAGCATAGTGGTAATATCAATGGACGCATCGTTGTATCTACAGTACTCCCTATGCTAGGTTGACCTCCATTGATCTGGGATCATTGAAACTGATATGCAATCAGTATGAGTGGTTTGAGACACTCTCTTTTGATATTGATCTGGGATCAATCAAACTGATCTGGGATCAGTATGAGTGGTTTGAGACACTCTCTTTTGATATTGATCTGGGATCGATCAAACTGATATGGGATCAGTATGAGTGGTTTGAGACACTCCCTTTTGATATTGATCTGGGATCAATGAAACTGACTTCGTGTCAATGAGTGAAATAACTCACTCTCTTTTGGAACTGATCTCGGATCAGTAAGAGTGGTATGACACACTCTCTTCATATGGAACTGACTTTGGGTCAGTAGAGAATGGTATGAGACATTCTCGATCAATTCTTCTGCTTCATGGCTCAGCAGAGCAGTGCAAGGCACTGTTGGTAGAGATAGTACAGTTTGGCAGATGGATCATCAGATGGAGTTCTCCCTAGTTGAGAGGGAGTGTTAAAATTGTAAACTAGGGCCAAACTCCATATGGGTCATCTTATTTATGGCAGTGGATGTTTTTCTTGGACTCCTCTCATCGAGAGGTGTAGGATTGATCTAAAGATCATGCGATTATGATAAGCATTCATGGAGTTATGAATCTATTTGTATTATAAGACAATTCGTCAAGGTAGGCCAGCAACCAAATAACCCCCACATGTGCTCAACACTTTAGTATAAAAGGAGATGACTTGAGAGTCGTTTCACACACACTTCTCTCTTGATTTCTCTCCACTTGTTTTGGGTTTTAATGTGAGAGAAATATAGGAGGAAGTAGTCCTAAGGCGCAGGAGGGAAGGAGGCCTACACGTTGTCCTCTACAAGCCCTAGACGAAATCCTGGCACAGCCCTAGCTTCTATGCATAACCTAGGGGACGCAGTCAAGAAGGAGGGTTATAACAAGCCCTCGACGTAGCTATAGAGGAGGCCTTAACAAGTTGTACCTAGCAGCAGCATAAGGAGGCAAGAACAACGTGACAAAGGAGGATTGTTTTGGTTTTATTACAGGGTCTGAGTCGTTGTAATGGAGGTCGAGTATGTTGTGTACTAGGCCAAGCCCTTAAGGGCTAAACGCTTCTTGTTTAGGCATTGTTTTGAGGAACCTAAGGCTACAGGACTATTGTGTGCTAGGCTACAGGCCTTAGCACCACAGCAAGGCTTGCGTACTGGCAGATTAAGGGTTGATATTGACCCTAGGCAGCAGCGTAGAAAAGGAGGTGTCTCTTAGGGTGCGGCACAGCTTTTCAGAGGGTTGTTCAAGGACTAGACAAGGAGCTTAGGGCTGCAGCAGTGTGCCCTAGTGCCCTAACCGGAATAGTCATGAACAACAGTGCACAAACATATCTGGAGCAGTGTTTGGAGATGTGTTGGGTCATGTTTGATTGGAGAGGTCTCTTCATTTATGAGGAGATTCTATATACTGTCACTAAAAGTCCTTGCCAGCAACAATAGCCAATTAGGACAACAATAATGACATGGTGCAGCAATAGCCAATTGGGACAGCAGCATGGTACAGCAATGCTAACAGTAAGACAGCAGCAAATGCAATCATGGTGGAGAATGGTAGATGGGACAACAAGGACATGGTGCTTGCATGGGACAGCAAGCAATCATGGTGCAGCAGTATGAGCAGTGACAACATTGTGATAAGGGGCAGCATGATGTAAAATGCTACAACACAATGATGGCCATCATGACAAAGTGAAGTGCACCATGTTGTGTGCGGCACTTGCTAGTATAGTATAGTGATATTAAATGCTACAATGAGATGCAACATGATGGGCACAGTAAGGTACAGGATGAGGTAGCACTGGTATCTGCAGCAAGATGATAAGGTACATCAAGATGTTGCAATACCGAAAGGTGCACCATAAGGTGCAGTAGTATAATGTGTGCAGCATAGTAATGAGGTTCAGCATAGTGATGATGGGTGCAACACGATGCAGCACAGTGAGGTGCAGCATGATCACGAGGTGCAGCACAACGATAGGTGATGGAGTCACCTTGGAGAATCAGTTGAAGCAGTATGTCTTCAACTGAGTGCAGCTACCTCATGTACCATCTACTTAGAGATGATCTATGCTCTTACTTAGATAAGTCAAAATTTTGACTCCTATTGTATATGTATTATCTCTCTCTCTCTCTCTCTCTCTCTCTGTTGAACTATTGAAGAACATATAAGAAGAATTGATCAAGGGTTTCCCCACATTAGGGTTTGTCCCTAGCTAGCACCACATCTTGTGTCTTGTTGTCTTGGCTTATCTTCTGCAATCTATGTTATTTAATTGAGGCTTCTGTGATCCATATCAAGTATAAGAGAGTTTCTTCGGCGTAAATCACAAGAAACTTCATTTGTCGACGCGTTTCGAACCAACAAGTGTGGTTCATCGTCAGGACAAGTTGAATGAGCAGATCAGGCTTAGTATGATTAAATAAATAGAGCAGAAACTCCAATGGCTATATTCCAACTTCTGCGATCTATGTTTATGTTCAATCTGCAATTTACTTTAATGCTGATGTGATTGCTAATCTGGAAAAGATATTGAGCTAACAGTGAGAATTTAAATAAATTGCTCTAAGCATAGAACATACCTAAAATTAACACTGCATCAGCATTTCGAGCCTATAGAGGGTGAGCAGTACCCGAGAGGAGCTTACGCAGTGACTGCGTCAGCATTTCGAGCCTGTAGAGGATGACGCAGTACCTGAGAGACAGTGTTGCACTAATCGCGAAAATATTGCGATAAAATCGTTTTATCGCAATTTAAAAAAAAAACGATATTATCGCACGATAAAAATGCATTTTTTTTGGGCCAATTTTTTTGTAAAAATCACGATTTTTTGGGTAAAAATCGCAATTTTTGGGAAAAAATCACTAGCAAAAAAGGAAACAAAAAATTATGAGGAGGTGACCCAAGCTAAACCTGTCACCAGTAGAGGATGTGGTTTGCCTCCTGTAGCTCCTAGTTCTTCAGCTTTTAGAGCACAGTAGAGTCTACTGCCAACTCCACTGACCTCTACATCTAGAGGGGCAAAGGAAATCAGTAGTATTAGACTTTAGTTATTTGGCTCATTTCATTATATATGACATTACGATTCATGATATGAGATACATTATTATATTTTTTGTTGATATTTTGAGGCTGAGTTGGGAGTCATGAGTCAGGACTTACTATTCAAGACATGATTCACTATTATGCGTGATGTGGCACTAGAAATGATATTAAAACATCTTATATATTAGTTCTTTTATCATATTTTATGTGTCAATGTATTTATTTTATGTTGTAGATGCTTTAGATATTAAAAAAACTGACAAAAATATATAATATATATATATATATATATATATATATATATTTTTGTACTGATTTTTATCGATTTTTTCCCGATTTTTACGATTTTTTCCCCGCGATGAATTAATCCCAATAACGATTAGTGCAACATTGTTAAGAGGAGCTCACGCAGTGACTGCATCAACTCTTTGGGCCAGTGCAGAGCCTGAGAGGCTCAAATCAATCAGTTGTCAAGGTTACAGGAGCAATGCAGATTCAATCTGAGGAGCTGGTGGGACGTTGTTGTTGTTGGTAGAGAACAATGTCTGTGGAGACAAAGCAGAGGTAGAGGGAGTCACTGCCTTGACAGGTTTTTAGCCAAAGAAATCTAGATCTAGGTTGCTGAGCAGCAGCAAAGGCAAATTGGGGAGGAGTGATTCGACATTTGGTGGGAGGATTTCCACGAAGGAAATCAGGACTCAGAGGGAGTCTGGAAAGAACTTGTTCCTTAGAGGATTTCTAGTGCAAAAAGAAATCCAAATCCAAGTGTTGCAGGGGTAGCAATAGAGAGTGAGAAGAGAACCTGTTCTACACTTGTTGAGTAGAGATGAAAGTCAATGGACTGAGGGATCAAGACACATTGGATGGAGCATCCAACTTTTCCATCTGGAAGGCCAAGATCCTCGCAATCTTGGACAAGCATTGCATCAAAAATTATGCCTTGAAAGTGGTGGTTGTACCAATCGACGCTAATCCTCTGAAGAAATACAAAGAAGCTCAAGCGAAGGCTAAATGCATGATTCTAGACGGGGTCAAAGATTATGTGGTCCCACACATTGCTGAGAAGGAAACAGCGAGGGAGATGTGGGAGACATTGACCACCTTCTACCAGGGGGCTTCTATTCAACGGAAGATGCTATTGGAGAATCAGCTGAGACAGTACCAGATGTAGAAGGGAGAAGAGATCGGTCCCTTCCTCCTAAGGTTGCAAGGGATTCAAGACCAACTGACTTCTGTGGCGTCTACACCAGATCCTGAGGTCATGGTCAACACTGCCCTGAATGTAGTCACTGAAGACTGGGAGACATTTGTCCAGAGTATCTTGGGCAGAGCTTCTCTCCCCAAATGGAGGAGATGTGGGCAGCTCTTCGACAGGAAGAGAACAGGAGGGTGACCAAGGCAGGGAGTAGCGGCAAAGGAGTCAGAGCCAAGAAGGAGGAGGAAGAGGATACAGCTCTCGCATCAGTGGGACAGCCAAGGCAGCAAGAAAGGAAAAAGAAAGATATAACCGAAGTCAAATGCTTCAGATGTGGGGAATTGGGACATTTCGCCACTCAATGCCCTTGGAAGAAGGGCAAGGAAGAGAAGTCTGACTCAAAGGCTGCTCCAATGAAAGCTAACAAGGAGAATGATGACGAGGATTGTGCCATGAGTGCTCATGCACCTCTAGAGAAGAGGTGGGGCGATATTGAGTTGTAGTTGGGAGGACTACACGAGGGTAGGATCCTTGAGGTGCCCAAACTCTTTGATCACATATGGCTACGAGAGCCCTTAATGACAGGAGTCAGTTGGTGCGAGGAATGATGGAGCAACAGTGGCAGAGCTAGAGTGTTGAAGTTTGAAGCTGGGCAGAGGAGGTTGCAACAGTGCGAGATGCACAGCGCATATTGCAGCTGCGTAGTAGTAGCAAAGGGTCAGCACAGATTAGCAGCATAGGTAGCTTCAGCATCATGAGGCATCCAAATTGACCAGCATGTCAATTTTGGGTGAGTTTTCAGTTGCTTACTTCTCAGAAACTGAGTTGTAGTGCAATAGTTAGTAGTGGAAGTGCTATAGGCAACATGATGCAGCATTTTGAGAGGGAGTTGTAGTACAGATGCAGCAGTGGCAGTGGCAGTGCCATGGGCAGCAGTATAGGCTGCAGCAGTGCAGTGGGTGAAGGGCAGCAAGGCAAGCATCAACAACACAGAGGACTGATGTCGTGGATTAGAGTGATGCTTCTATTGGGAAGTATTGTTTGAGCACATTGCTCGCTAAGAGGAATTGTTGATTTTGGGGTAGCATCGAATGTGCTCTAGCTCCGAAATTTTGTGGAGGGGCAAGAATACATAAGATCTCCAAGACCCAAAAATCGTTTGGAGAAATTCCACCCGGATTGTGAGTTATTAAAATAATTAATATTTTTAATGGAGTTCCTAAGTCTAAACTTAGGAAAATAAAAATATTAATGGGTATTAATAAAAAATGGGTGAGAAGCTTCGAGGAGGCAAAGATCAAGTCTGTTTTAATCTTAGTCGTTTATTAGGAACTTAATCTCGATCATTGATTCATCAACAGGAAAAGTATAAGAGGAAGCTTGAGGGTCAGTTGGAGATACACCAAGTTGATCAATCAATTCAATTTTTCTGGGGCGTGGTTTGCTGAGAAAATTGAACTAGTGATATGAGTTGCAGCAGAGGGGCAGGGATAGTTGGGGTAGAGGATCTTCTCTGGAACCCTGAATACTCAGTAGAGAGAGGAAGAGATACACCAAAAGAGGCAACGTAGGCCAAGGAGGACTTATGCCGAGCCAGGAGGGCCCACGCAGTGCTTGATGCAGAGCAGCACAAAGGAATAGTTGTCCTCCTGCAGAAGTCCGAGTTCAGTCGAGGAGCAACACAGTCAGCTGAGAAGGCTGACTTCAAAGCTCTAGGAGGCAGTGAGACCAACGCAAAGCTGACGTAGAGCCTTAGAGAGCTCCACGCAAGCCCACGCAGCTACTGCAAAGGGGGAGCGCAGTTGTAGCCAGGGATAGTCAGTGCAGTGATCGGATCGGAAGGATTTTGCCGGGTGAAGTGAGGCAATCTCACTTAGGTTTCTGCTAGTGTATTTTATCTCTGTAACTGGATTGTCGAGAGGGCATCCAGAGTTGTATTCAGAACTATTGCTTAATAATAGAAAACCCTCAGAGTTGTTGCACCGGATTTCCCGCATTGGGTTTTTTCGGGGACATATTGTCCAAAAATAATGATGTCCCTTGTGTGTTTGTCTCATAGCTATTTTAGTTTATGATCTGTACGTCAGTGTAGTCTGTAGTAGTGTTTTTCATCATTGTTTAAATAATTAAATAACTTGTTGAATGTAAAACAAGTAGGAGATGACAAACCAATGATTGCAATAGGATTTCTGATGTGTAGATTCAGAAATTTTCACAAGAACCAACTCCTCTAGTAAAGAAATTTTGATCTCTCGGACACTATGTTGCAGGGGAGTGCCCCCCCCCCCTTCGAACCTGTTCCCAATCCGCGCTCCGGGCGAGAGCGGGTCGGGAGCGCGCCCCGATAAAAAAAAATTCCGCTCCCTGCCATTTTCGAGAGCGTTGTAGGGACAGTCGCTCCCGGAGCGAAAATTACAACCCAGGAGCGATCGGGGAGCGATCGCTCCCGAGCTTTAAAATTTCGCTCCAGAAGCGTTTCGAGCGGCACTAGGAGAGATCTGGCGAAAGAGAAAGAAAGAAATTAAACAAAAAAAACAAAAAAAAACAATATAAATAAATAAATTAAATAAATTAAAAAAAAATTGTTTTAAAAGCCCAATCGGGCTAAAAAAATTTCATTATCACTTCAATGAGTTGAGTTTCTTGGAGAGCAAGAGCAAAGGAGCGAGGAGCAAGCACCGAGGAGCAAGGAGCAAGCCTGCAAAGAGATAAATAACTTAGTAATTTAGTTAGTTTAGTTAGTTTAATTTAGTTAGGTAGTAATTTAGTTAATTTAATTTAGTTTATTTAGTAAAAAAAATCATAAATCTAAATTAAACTAATTAATCTAAATAAATTAAATTAATTTGCAGATTCAAAAGCCTACAAATATCAAACACCATGGACTTGGCTATATTTCTTGGCATTTTCCTCTTCTTGGTCCCTTTTATGGTTATTATGGTGTTGGAAAGTAGGAAACTGAGGGGCCAAACTAAAGAGGGGGATGAAGAAGCTGGAGAAAGTCGAATTGATGAAAACCCCGGTGAGGAGGAGCTGGAGGAGGGTGAACATGACCCTCATAAAACTAAACAAGACCAAACCCCATTGTGGAAATATGTTAACAGGGCTGAAACAGGGAGAGGGGGTGGAACCACTAAATTTCATTGCCCCCATTGCAACAATGATTACACAGGTTCATACACCCGTGCTAGAAGACACCTCTACGGGAAAAGGCCATGGGATCGAGACAAACAAAAAGGAATCAAAACTTGTCCAGCGGTGTCAGCAGCGGATAGAGCCAAATACATAAGGGAAGAGGAGGAAGCCCAATACAAATCAAAAAAATCAAGGGGTTTCTTTGAACCAAGCTCACAATCACAAACACAAAGAACTCCTTTAGCATCCTCCCAAGGCAGTGGATATGGAGGCACAGGGTCATCAGCTTTAACGCGTAGAACCATATCAGATTTCCTTGATGAGGGGTGTAGGAATGATGTGGATTCAAAGGTTTACAGGTTTCTCTATGCATGTAGGATACCATTCAATGTTCTTCGCTCACCTTATTGGCACGAAATGGTTTCGGCCATAAATGATGCCCCTAAAGGATACAAGAGCCCTGGGTATGACAAGGCAAGAATCGTTGGCCTTGATAATGAAAAAGCAAAAATATCACATTCTTTGAATAGAATGACAAGTTCTTGGACTGACCATGGGGTGTCCATTGTATCTGATGGATGGACAAATGTAAAAGGCAAGCCATTGATAAGTGTTCTTGCTGTGTCTGTTAGTGGTCCCATCTTTCTAACTGCACATGATTACTCAGGCAAGTTCAGGACCGCCATCAACATTGCAGAAGCATTACTTGAAACAATTGACCGTATTGGGCCATACAATGTCATCCAAGTCATCACTGATAATGCTCCTAATTGTAGGGCAGCGGGAGCAATTATTGAGGATAAATACCCCAACATGTTTTGGTCTGGATGTTTGGTTCACACATTGAACCTTCTGATGCATGATGTTGTCAAGAACAAAAATGCACAATACACATGGTTTGGTGATTTGTACAAGAAAGGCAAACAAATGATAAAATTTATTACAAATCATAACAATACCCATGGCCTTTTCCGACGTCACTCAAGATTGGAGTTGTTGAAGATTGCGAAGACCAGATTTGGTAGCTATTACCTCACCTTCAGGCGCCTTTTGAAGGTAAGAGAGTCATTGGCTAGCATGGTATCAAGTCCACATTGGCAGGTATTAAAGGAAAGGGCTACAAATGCCGCTGACAGGCGAGGTTTTGAACTGGTGGAGGAGGCCTCTCTTGATGGTCATTTTTGGACTAGTGTGACGCAAGTATTGGATTTCACCAAGCCCATTTATCACATGATTCGGTTTGCAGATACAGACAAACCAGTGATTGGCAAGGTGTATGAGCAGATGCATACCATGTTGGGGCAAATAAAAGATATTGTTCATAACAGAGATCCCGACTTGTACAAACTAATTCACGATTGTGTGTGTGAACGGTGGAATAGACTTAATCTTCCACTACATTGCTTGGCGTATATCCTTACACCAAAATACTACTCTACATCTTGGTTGGGCCAACCTGCACCAGGGGGTGGGATTAGGACCAAACCCCATTTAGATCCAGAGGTAACTATTGGATATTTGCAAGCATTAGAAAAGTTGATACCTGACAGGGAGGAATGTGCAGTTGTGCGCCTTGAAATAGGCAAATACTTAAATGGCACTGGTTTGTATGGTAACTTCCATGCAATGGACGATAGAGATAGATTTGATTCTCTCACATGGTGGGAAACATATGGCGGCCAGGGACTTTTGCCAAAATTGGCAAAAAAAAGTTCTTTCACAGGTTGTAAATACTTCTTCTGCAGAGAGGTGTTGGAGCACCTACAGCTACATACATAATGTGAAAAGAAACAGACTCAATGAAAACCGAGCAGAAAGCTTGGTTTATGTGCACTACAACTTGAGGTTGTTGAGTCATTACTGTGATCGGGCTTACGAGGATCCCACATATAAAATTTGGGACAATCACCCAGAGGATGACAATTTGGAGGATGGCATTGTACATCTTGAAGAACTGGAAGACGAACTTGTAAGGGATGAAGATGAAGCAGCTGCAGCAGCCATGCCACCTCCACCTCCACCATCCAGTAGCAGTGCTCGAGTTCCGAGTCTTGTTCCTTTACTGTTGCCACCTCCATCTACACCCTCACATGGAGGTTCTAGTTTTGGTCGTCAGTCTGTGCGGGAGACTCCTAGAAGACCACCACAACCTGCTTATACTCCTGGAGACTCTCGTGGCAAGGGCCACATATGGATTTACAGTTTACTTGTCTTTTCTAGTTTCTATTAGACTTTAGTTTTCATAACTGTTGAGTTTTGAGTCCTTGACTCTTGACTCTTGACTCTTTCATATCATAATGATATTTTTTGTAAACAATATATCACCGTGACAATGAAAATTTGAAGTTTGAAGTTGGGCCTTGGCAATTATAACTCATTGGTAATGATTGTGAATTATGAATATGATGCTTCGTGAAAGACTAAAGTTGTTTCATTTCATTTCATTATTCATGTTTCATGTTTTATTTTATAACATTTCATTTCATGTTAACAGTTAGAAGTTAGGACTTAGAAATATCTAAGATATTACTTCTTGTAATGGTTAAACTTAGCTTGCAAGTACAACTTTGGTGATCAATGATGATAAATGTTATATATTGAATTTTCAATTTTGAAAGCTTGAAGTTGAAACTTTAAGATTGAATTTGATGAATCATGATTCACGAGACTCAATATGTTGCAGTTGTAATATGTATTTTACTAACTTGTGGACATGATTGATGACGATTATAATTTCTAGATGATTGATGTGATATGGTTCAATGATTAATCTATGTTTTTTTATGATGTCTAATTCATCATTCTACATGTTTTTGTTGACATATGGAATCAAAAATTATATAATATATAATATATATATATATATATATATATATTTTAAAAATCACTTCAGGATTCGCTCCCAAACCGAGAGCTTCTAAAAATGGTCGCTCCCGCTCACGTTTCCACTCCCGCTCCTGTTTCCGCTCCCGCTCCCCGATTCTGCTCTCGCTCCCAAGTAACATTGCTCGGTCAATTAGGTTTTTACAGATGCCCCTACATCATACTCCCAAGCAACAAAGAGTTCATGGGCCCTTGCCCATGAGTTTTTCAATAGTCCTGCCACTTTTCTATAGTAATGTGGCAATCATCTAAGTTGCATTAGCTACTGGATGATCTTTCCACTTAACCAAATACTCATAATATCTATTACTCCTGCTTATCTTCATCAATTTCTTGTCTAGAATCCTCTTTGGCTGCAAAGGCTTTGTTGTTGGTAATTGTGTCTGCCACTAGAATGGTTGTTGTTCACTATCATCTACTATTTGTTAGCCTACTGATCTCTTCCTAACGAAGAGCCACCCACAGTTCTTCCCAATCTAGAAGGGTCAATCTACCTAGTATGCTCTAGACAAATACCACACAGTCCTCTGAGACTGCGTCCAATGCAGTCCTCACTATTAATTTTTGATCTGGCATGGCCCCTATGGAAGTCGGTTGCTCCCGAATCTCCTTCAATCGACCGAGGAAGATGTCGATCTATTCTCCTTTCTGCATCTAATATGATACAGCGGATTTTCTAGTAGCATCTTCCTCTACACAGAAGTATGCTGATACAATTTCGTCAGGGCATCGCACATCGCATTTGCCATGTCCTTTTCGGCAATATGTGGTACTACATGGTCCTTGACCCCATCAAGGATGATGCTCTTGGCCCTCGCCATTGCCTCCTCGTATTTATTGTTCTCAACTGGGTCAAGGATCACTATCGTTTTTAGGGCGAAGTCCTTGAGACGATTCCTGTCTAGAACGGACAAGATCCTAGCCTTCCAAACTACGAAGTTTGAGGCTTCGTCCAGTCTGTCCTGATCTTTTACCCCGTTCACTACCATCTCGCTGCTCCTCTTTCGACACTTTCGAGTCTCTCTACTTCCCTCGTTGAAGTTCTCAGTGTGACTCCCTTTGAGCCTTGATTTCCCTCCTGAAAACCCCTTGCCAATGTCGAGATGCCCCCACTCTGATCGTTAGTGCAGCTACACCACTTATGCGGATTTCTTGGCTAGAAATCCTCAGTAGCAACTCCCTCCTCCTTGGTCTTGCCCTGTTAGGTATTGTTCTGACCACAATACCCCACCAGCTTCACTCCACAACTTCTCCACAACCTCCTATGCTCTAGCAAACTGAAGGTTAGAGCCTTTAGACTCTGCACAATCCCGACACCAGCAAAATCCGCACCTCCTGGCCACTAGGGTCAATCCTTCCTGACTAAGAAAGATGACCGGGCACTGCATAGGTAACGTCTGCTCCTTTCTCTCACTGCGTTGATCCTTCTCCCGACTCAAACTTGATGACACAAGCACTTCGTCACCCCTTCCTTGCTGCTTTTCCGCTAGGAACAGCCTCTGTCACTCGGGATAGTGGTTTCTGTTGTTGCTACTCCGTTAGGTTGATGCCCTCAGTTCTCCTATGATCTGCAACCACACTCTGATACCATGTTGGAATTTCTAAGTTTCACTGTTAGAAATCATTCATGTACTTTCTGATTTATTTCTTCCTACTTGTTCTGTTACTTGACAAGTTATTTACCATGTAAATATTGAAAATAATTACAAGCGCATGCTCAACACATACAGATCATCAACTGAAAGAAAAACGAGAACACAAGTGACACCATTATTTTTGGACTAATGTCCCCGAAAAAACCCAATGCGGGAAAACCGATGTAGCTATCTGAGGGTTTTATTATTAAGCAGTTTCAGAATACAATCTGGGTGCCAGAAATGGCTCACCAAACGGAGAATGCTCTCAGCAGTGGTACCTCTCAGTCGGAGACAGATATTCCGGCTAAAAACCTCGAATGAGCAATCCCACAACTCTCAGCTCCAATTTGCCCCACGAAATCTCCCAGCGTCTGCCTCTACGAACTGCGTCAGACTCTTTGGCCCATTGTCAGCCCAACTAGCCATGCGTCAGCTTCTGGAGGCTATGCGTCAGTCTCTGGAGCCTCTGCGTCGCTCAAGCTGACTCTCCTCAAACACTATGCAGCTTCTACCTCCCTCTGTGTGGCCTCTAACTGGCTTTGCGTCCCTCTCTTCTGGCTTCTACGTTGATGCTCTAGGTACCCTCTCTGCCTCTCTGCTTCTATATTCACTGCCCCTCAACTGCAACTCTTATCACTGCTTCGATTTCCTCAGCAAGCCCTGCCCTAGAAAATCGAATTCTTGACCAACTTGGTGTGTTCTCCAAGTGACCCTCAAGCCTCCTCTTACACTTTTCTCGTTGACAATTCAACGGCCAAGATTAAGTCTCTAATCAATAGCTAAGATTATATTTGACTTAATCCATGACTTTTGGAACCTTCTAACCCAGTTTTATATTAATTCCAATTAATATTTTATTTTCCCTAAGTTTAGAGTTAGGGACTCCATTAAAAATATTAATTATTTTAATATCTCCCAAACTGGTTAGGTTCTGACCAAACCATTTCTAAGTATTGGAAATCTCATGTGCTTTAGCCTCTCCACCAATTTTCGTGGCTAGAGCACACACTGAAGAGCTTCCTCAACTAGACAGCCTCACAGGAGGCCATACTCGCAGCAATGTACTCTGCCTCAGCGGTACTCAAAGCTACCGACTTCTACTTCCTGCTCATGAAGGATATCGAGGCAGAACCCAAAGAGAAACAGCACCCAAAAGTGCTCTTTCGGTCCACAACATTGCCTACCCAATCAGCATCGGAATATCCATGTAGCCTCACATCTCTGGCAGTGTATCTCAACCCACGAGTGATTGTGCCCCGAAGATATCTCAGAAGATTCTTGGCACCAATCCAATGTGAGTGATGAGGCTCAACCATATATTGGCTCAACGTGTTGACTACAAAACATATATCCGGACGGGAGTTCACCAAGAACATCAATGCTCCTATGCATTGACGAAACTGAGAAGCATTTCCCAAAGCAAGTCCTACAGCACTACCACATAACTTCTTGAAGTTAAGCTCCATCAGGGTAGTCACGGGCTTGCAATCCACCATACCAAATCTCTCCAAAATCTTCACCACGTATTTTCCTTGAGATAGGAAAATCTCTCCTAGCTTTTGCCAGACCTCCAGCCCTAAGAAATAGTGAATCAGTCCTAGGTCCCTGACTCCCTCATCTCAAATTCAAAAGCCAACTCCCTCTTACATTTGTGAATGAGAGGGTCTGCACCAATCAGAAAGAGGTCGTCAACCTAAGTCGCAGGACACGTCCTCCAAGGTCCCGTGTCCCGTATTTAATGTGCCGAACACGAAAATGGCCCTAAAACGTGTCGAAACTGTTTTTTGTCGTGTCCTCTAAAACGTAAAACGTATTTGGGCGTTTTAGTCGTGTCTTGCTCCTGGAAAATGAGTATTCAATTTATAGAAAACGTTACCCTAATATTTTTTCCTCCGGTTGAATACGTTTGGAAACTTGGCACTTTCCGTAGCTTTTTCACGTTTCATTTGCAGTTCATGACATATATTTTATTCAAATGTTTTGACCTCTTTTAACGTTTCATTTGCAATTCATGACATATATTTTATTCAAATGATTTAAAATTAAATATATCTAAATACTCTTTTACGGTTTTGAACGCTGGAAGATGTGTTTGCAACTTACGCGTTATAATTTTCAAGGCAACTTCTGTTTTTTGTTTTAGTTGCTATTAATTACGCCCTAAATCACCCACGTTGTGGCTCTTTGCATTGGTTTTTACGGCATTAATCTTAATGTTGGATGGAAAATGATTTAGCTTAGCGTTATTTTTAATTTCATAAAACTACACTATCAAACTATTATCACCAAAAAACCAAAATTAGACGAGACTCAATCTTATTTACTTTTTACTTGATGTTATTGACTTTTCATTTTTAATCTAAATATATTTCGTCACACTAATACTATAGATTTTGTATTTAGCCTATGGCTTATTTACTTTTTACTTGATGTTATTGACTTTTCATTTTTAATCTAAATATATTTCGTCATACTAATACTATAGATTTTGTATTTAGCTTATGGCTTATCTCCTATTTCTCGATCTTCTGATTTTCTAATTGGTTTTATGTTTTATCACACAACTTTCTATCATATTTGGAATCTAGAAACACATGTAAATTGTCAAACTCCTCTTTTTATATTTAACAAAAAAAATTAATTGTCAAATCACATCTCGTGCTTCAATTGGACGTTACTTGTCATTTTGACTATCTAAACCATATTTTACTCTTAACAAAACTTAATTGTGTAATTATTATTACATTTGGCATTTTTCTCTCCATTAGTAAACTACCATGCAATAAAATAAAATAAGGATGCAAAGAATTCAGGCAACAATCATTCAATATACATTCTAATTTCTAAATAGTAAATTCTAATTCTATTTATTTTTTTAAAATGAACTATGAACTTTGAAGTAATTATATTTTAATTTGATTAGATAAGTTGCATCCTACAATTTAATATGGATAAAAAACTATATTTCGGTGTATATATATATATATATAATATATATATATATATATATAATGTGTCCTTCGTGTCCTGTTTCCAAGTCGCTGCATTTCGCATTGAATACTCATATTTACATGTCCTCCATGTCTCGTGTCCTCATGTCATGTGACTTAGTCGTCAACATATAGCACCAGTATGAGAGGCTTATCACCCTCAAACTTAAAGTACAGGTTTGGTTCGACTTCACTCCTAGTGAATCCCAGCTTCATCAAGTAGCTATCGATCCTCTCATACCAAGCTCGGGGTGCTTGCTTCAGCCCATAGAGGGCTTTCTTCAACCCGCATTCGTGAGATTCCCGACTATGAATCTCAAACCCCTCGGGTTGTTCCACATAGACTTCTTCTTTAATTGAACCATGCAAGAACGTGGTCTTGACATCCATCTAGTGTAGGTTCCATCCTTGCGAAGCGGCAAGGGCTATGATCGAGTGGATCGTGGTGTATCAGGCAACAGTGCAAATATCTCATCATAATCTACCCCTTCCTTTCGAGAGAAGCCTCAAGCAACAAAGCGAGCCTTGTACTTTTCAGCACTCCCATCAGCTCCATGCTTGATTTTGTAAAGCCACTTCGAGGTGACAACTGTTTTATCCTGGTGTCTAGGGACCATATCCCAGACATCATTCTTCATGATGGACTAGTATTCCTCATTCATGGCATCCTTCCATACTTGAAGGCTCATTTTTGAATGATGGTGCTCATAATGGTCAAGTAGCACTGATACTTGGTTGGCTTCTTACTTTCACGAAAAGTCCCTCTAGGTGCAGTATGTCCTTCGGCATCATCAAGTGTCCCCCTAAGACATGACGACCTCTTCCTAGAAAAGGAAGGCTCTTGCAAGGGGGATCAATAGGATCCATAGGTTCTTCCATTTCAGGCATCGTCTCATCTTCCTTCTCATCCAGCTTTCTGGTGTCAACTTCTTTATCTTTCCTTAAAATAGGAAGATTGTCAACCATCCTAAGAGCCATATCTTCGTCAAAGGTGACATCATGACTAATTTTGACTTCCCTTTGACTAGCCACATAGATTCTATAGCCCTTAGAATTTTCGCTATAGCCCACGAAGAAAACCCTTCTTTCTAGATGCACCCAATTTGTTTCCTTTCTCATTCGGCACATGAAAATATATGGGACTTCTAAAGATTCTAAAATGAGAGACATTAGGTTTCTTACCAGTGAACATCTATTCGGGGGTCTTGGAATCCAATGCTTGATGAGGGCATCAGTTTTGAACATATAGGGCGGTATTTGCAGCTTCGGCCCATAGAAACTTTGGAAGCCTTTGATCATGGATCATGGAATGAACAGCGTCCATAATCGTACGATTCTTTCTTTCCTCCACACCATTCTGCTCAAGAGTGTATGGTGTTGTGGTCTCCCTCTTAACGACAACTTCCTTGCAAAAGTCATGGAACTCATTGGATTCATACTTAGTCCCATTATCAGTCCTTAAGATCTTGATCCTCTTCTCGGTTTTATTCTCGATCAAGGCTTTGAAGTGACAGAACTAGGAGAACACTTCATCCTCCTTTTTCAATAAGTTTATCCAAGTCTTGCGAGGATAATCATCTGTAAAAGTGAGATAATATAGATATCCTCCCAAAGAGTTCATAGACATCATACTAGATATGTCGTAGTGAACCAACTGCAGAATGTCAGAGGTCTTGTTATGGCTAGAGGGTAATGGTCCCCTTTTGAGCTTTCCTTCGGCACATCCCAAACATACACCTTCTTGCTCTACTTTAAACTCAGGCATCCCTGTCACCATCTATCTCACATCAGGTAGAGCCTTATAATGAAGGTGGGTAAACCTCCGTTGCCATAGTTCAAACTGAAGAGTTGTGTCGCAAGACATGACTCCCAACGGACTTCCTCCAACTTGATATAAAGAGTCAACTCAAAACCCAAGAGTGAAAGCATCTTTAAAATACTTTTTCCACACACGTACCTTGCCATCGATGAAAGCCAACCTTGTAGCCTTTGTCTTCCATTGCTGAAATGGACACCAAGTCCTTCTTGAGATCAAGTACATATAAGACTTCTTGCAAATGAATTGTGTTTACCATGATTTAATTGAAGAGTAACATTCCTTACACCCTTTACGGTATAGGTGGAATTGTCTCCAAGAATAATCTCCAAGTTTGTCTCCTTCTCTATTAGATTAGAGAGAGCTTCCTGGTAACCAATGAAGTGCCTTGAGGCACCACTATCAATAAGCCAATTTCCCAACGAGTCCGGAGGAGTAGTGGAGAGGACCGATATCAGATAATACTCATCTTGTTTATTGTTAACAACATTTGATTCATACCTCGAGTTCCTTGCTTTCTTGGAGGGTTGACCACTTCCTTCATTTTCATCATTCCTTTTTCCTTTGCCATTGAATCTGCCATTCCTTTGATTGTGGTTGGAGTTGCCCCGGGAGTGATTTTGATCATCGTCACGAGATGTGTCCTTCCTATTTGGACACTCTCTCACATAGTGGCCAAATTTATTGCAAGCGAAGCATCTTCCCTTCCTTCCACCCTTCGATCCGATCTTTCCTTTGAAGTGACCTTTAGACCCAAAATTATTTCTCCTTTTGGCTTGAGAGGAGAAAGCAATGGGGTTGCCTTTGCTTGAAGGCATTTCTTGCTCCACCATCCTTGTCTCTTCTTGAGTGCATCTTGCCATCAATTCCTCAAATCGCAGAATTTGATCGTTGTTGAGAAGAGTGGTTCTAGATACATACCATTCGGATGAAAGCCCTCCAAGAGTAGTGATAGTTAGTTCCCTATCAGCAATGACTTCTCCAATCGATAGGAGATCATTCTTGATCTGAGTGATCCTTAAGAAGTAGGATTGAGTATCCTCGTCCTTGCCCTTCTTAATATCCTTCAGCTTATTTTTGAGGAACAAAACTTGATTTGCATCACTAACTTTAAACAAGCTTACCAATCTATCGTAGATCTCCTTGGAAGTGTTCAACTCGGAAACGTAGGCCACCAAACGCTTGTCAATAGAGTCCCGGATGATCTTCTTTGCTTTTACTTCACCCTGTGTGTACTTGTTCCTTGTGGCAATCGATGCATTTGATGGAGGCTCCGTAATTCTGCCTCTCATATAGTCTGACACATCCTGCTCTTCCAATGTCGGATCAAGAGACATCTTCCATCCGTGATAGTCAAACTTCTCACAGAACTTGTCTTCGGCAAGGAAGTGTGATGAGGAACCCCTGAAGCCTTCTGACCTTTTCCAACTGTCTTCAATGATTGCTCTTGCTCTTGCTTGGGCTTTGTCTTCACCTCAACTCTCATACCATGTTAAATTATGGTATGTTCTATGCTTAGAGCAATTTACTTCAATTCTTCTTATTAGTCCAATGTCAATTCTCAGTTTAGTAATCACATTAACATAAATCTTAAAGGTAAAATGCTGATAGAAAATAAATGAAATCAACAGAAGACAAGCCAAGACAAGAGACACAAGATGTGGAGCAAGCTAGGGACAAACCCCAATGCGGGGAAACCCTTTGATTAATTCTTCTATATTCTTCAATAATTCAGCAGAGAGAGATAGTACAATATCACAAATCCGTGATTTACAACAGCAATAACAAGGGTGACCAATCAGCTCCCAAATTCCTCAAGATAATCTAGGAGAACTCGGTCTCCAACAGCAGAAATTGCAACCCAAAAGAGTCAATGTAATAAGGTCAAAACAGCAGTCAATGCTACAGCATACTACAGTCAGCCCTAACTACTGAACGCTGTCCCAAATGAGCCCTCCAACAAGTCAACACAAGTTGTCCCTAGCCTAGGAGAGGCTGCCCACACAAAGCCACAGTCAATGGAGACTATACGCTGGTTAACGCAGGCCTAAATCACCTCAAACAAGATTGTTGTACCTTCCTGCATCCTTGCTGCCCTAACTGCATCCTCTCACAATGATGCCCTAGTTGCGTCCTCTTTCCCATGTGAGAGTTGCGTCCTCTTTCCTTCGTATATCCAAGAGACAAGGAGAGAGAAGAGATGTGAGGATGAGATGAGTGATCTAATGCCTCAAGGTCTCCTCTATTTATATCTCACGTTGAGCTTTAGCTGGGGGTGTGCAACACTATTTTACATGCTGGTCGACCTCGACAAATTGTCAAGAAATACAAATAAATTCATATCTCCATGAATACATGTTGGAATTGGATGATCGTTAGATCAATCCTACACCTCTCGACGAGAGGAATCCAATAAAAATATCATCTGCCATAATAAATAAGATGACCCACATGCAATTTGGCCCTAGTTGCCAATTTTGACCAGTGTTCCATGGGGACTCGCCCCCCCAGGGGTCTAGTTTCCTCGCTCCCCCACGCTCCGGGGACTTCGAGACGAGTAGGGGACGTTTCCCCACGCCCCCAAAAAGGAGGAAACTCAGGGGGACGTGCCAGGGAGTCGTTTCCCTTTCCTGAGGGGGCGTTTCCGAAAAAGGGGGCGTGAAGGGATGTGGGGGGGCAAGGGGGAGCGTGGGGGAGCGTGGGGGGACGTGGCACACATTTATGCAAAAAAAACAATTTTAATTAACTTAACCCTAAAATTAACCTTTAATTAACAGTTAAACTAAGCGTAGGGTTTTGGAATTTAGTTGTTTCATGTTATAAAAACGGCAGGGTGAACACATAACACAAATAGCCTTCGCGCACTGTGTGTGTTGTTATTACTAGATATGATCACTCCCATGCATGGAACCTCGATGGCATCTGCTGGAACATTGCAGATTGCAGAATGGACCCTTGATATGGCTATCACATTGGTAATGTGATTTGGTTATTTGCAGGAATTCTGGAGTGCACATATTAGACAGAATTGAAGATAGATATTGAGGATTTCTATCACTATGAACTGTCAGCCCTCTGATTAGACAAATTCTGAGTTTGATCCAAACAAATTCATTTATCTATGGTTGCTTCTCAATATTACCCTACACATTTTGTGAGGAGATCATCCCTGAAGTGGTTACTCATCAATGCTTCTCTGCTTCTCTCAAAGCTCGGCTCTTCAAGATTCACTATGGATGATCAACATCAGAGGCTCCCTCTTGTGAAAAATTCAGTTTGTGACGATAAGAAATACTAGAAGGCAAAGAAGTTCAGCATCAAATTAACTTAACTTTTGTGTGACAGTGCTTGCTTTCTAAAAGACACACCAATCACGTTGAAGTATTTTTGATTTCTCTAAGTAACCCTAACTGGTGTCTTACAAGTATCTGTATAATCAAGTTACAGTAATCCTTGAGGTCATTATAATTTGAATTTATAACAAGAGTTTCAAAGTAAAGGCACAGAAGCTGTAATACATATAGCCAAATTGTTAGATATGGAAGCTACAGGTTTAGATTGGAAATTTTTGGAGTTATGATAGAAGTATGAGTAATGTTCTAGAAACAAATGTGCATCAGTGGACGGAGGCATTAGCATCTTGTTATGCCATCAGGAGTCTGCACAACAGTCACTCATCAACAAGGATACAATTGACAATAGAATTCACACAAGCATAATACAACACTGTTGTTTTATATATCCTTGTAATTGATACTATGTACAGATGGGCAAAACTCACCAATGATTATAGCAGTTTGGCCTAGAACTGAACAGAGTTGCCTTGATAACATATTGTTGAAGTTGCAGAGGACAGAAGTGTTAAGATTCTGAGATTAAGATCTTTTATTGATAACAGAGATGCAGGAAGAATAGATCTACAGTGATCTTCTACCACGACATTGTTGAGGTTTGCTGTGTATTATCAGAATGCTGAAGATGGTGGTATTGCTGTCTTTGTATTTTGTTATAATGTATGATCATTGATGTATGATTATAAATTACAATTTTAAATTTTATTATTTTATATGATATTAGAAATTTAGATAATGATATTCATATCAATGATCAGTATCACGCTTTGCAGCTTTTCAATTCAAACCAAATTGTCATAGTGGACTCAATTAATAAATTATATTTTATATTTATAAGTTTTTAAGACCCTGACGTTCCCCCACGTTTCCTAAAAAATGGTGGGGAGCTTTTGCATAGGCCGCTCCCGCGCCCCCTCGCTCCTGCGCCCCCTCGCTCCCTCGCCCCCTAGTCCCGGAACCTTGGTGGAACATTGATTTTAACAATATTTAGCAATTGTACAGGGCATAGATCTCAGTAACTCCATAGAGAGTTCATTTTTCTTTGAATTTGCATATTTCCATACAAAAGAAGCAGAGAAAGCACCAAGCAATAGGAAATATTTAACTGGGTTAATAACACCTTTTGGGTAGCCAGAAATTTCACACCCACCAGGAGAAGGGGTTCCATTCTATGTCATCCTATTTGTTGGAGAGCAAAGCAAAAGGGGATAAAATTTAGTAGCAGTGGTACAGGCTGGAAATAATTAACTGGGTCAATAACACCTTTTGGGTAGCCAGAAATTTCACACCCACCAAGAGAAGGTGTTCCATTCTAGAACATCGTATTTGTTGGAGAGAAAAGCAAAAGGGGATAAAATTTTGTAGCAGTGGTACAGGCCATAGGTCTCAGGAAACTCCAGAGAGAGTACTTTTTTCTTTGAATTTGCATAATTCCATACAAGAAAAAATAGAGCAAAGCAGTCTTACCTTCTAGCTGGGTTTTCTCCTACACAAGTTTCCTAGGATAAATCTTGTGTTTATTTGTGTATGGTGTGTACTTTTCTGTTATCTATTTTTTGCATTTCAGCTATTTCATAATTTTAAGTATAAAATCAATAATTAAGGAATCTAAGATCTAAAGAAAATTAACCTTCACAATAAATATTTTTGTATTTTATTAGATCTGTTGTGACAAATTGTTCTGGTGCAGTTTACAAATCACACCAAGAGGGATTGAATCATTGAAGTTCACATTGATGAAGAAGATAAGAATGAGTGCAAGAAAGTACTTTGGGCTCCTATAACAAAGCTAGTTTTGTCTAGGGTAGTGCCAGCAATGATGATATGAATTGGTTTATGGTTTTGCAGGTTGGATGTGAAGAGTGGTTAAAATCAGCCACAGGCACAATAACTTCCAAGAGTGTATCCACCATTTTGGACACAATTTTCAGGCTATAGTAGGTTTCAAAGATCTAATTTTTATAATCTAATATACTTTAGCACCTGATCAAGGGTAGGTAGGTTGAAACTTTCAGCTAACATTGACTCATTTGATAGATGACTCAATGCTAATACAGGTGGTTGGTGACAAAACTTATTCTTATAAGCCGTGGCAAAGTACATGTCATTCAGCAAACCTTATTTCTGATTTGATGGCATCTTTAGAACCTGATATCTGAAGGACTCAAATCTAACTTGGTGCACATAAGTTTGTATTTTGGTACAACCTTGTATTTTTCAAGTGACACCTATAGGAAGGTGGTATACTTAGCATAGTATCATGGTCATGAAAATGTACTATTATAATAGTCTCAGCACTTTAATATTAGGATGTAAGAACTTAACATGGACCTAATTAGGTCATATGTCACAAAAAAGGGTAAAAACAACAAGTAATAGTCTAAAACCTAATGAATACATATATGTCATGACCTTATTTATTAGCGTGACATGTCACTTACTACTTTATGGCCATGAAGCACGACCCTTATAAGACCTGCAAGTACGTGTGGGTCTTGGCGGGTCTTATAGTGAGACAGGTCACTCGCATAGAACCCATGGTTCTTACCCGTACCCATGAAGACCCGCATTAAAATCTTCTTCCCGCATTCAACGTGCATGGAACCCGCATAAGACCCATGAAGACTCATAATTCAACTTTTTTTTTCTTTTTTTTTCATATTTTAAGTTTTTTTTTGCATTTTGCCGAGTCTTACACGAGTCTTATACAGGTCATTCCTGTTATACAGGTCGCCCAGTCAATAGCCAGACGAGTCCTATACCAGTACGAGTTGTGCAAGTTTGCTTTATGGTTAGTTGCTTTGTTATCTTATAATAACCATAATGATAAGAACTTTGATAAAGTAGATTGAGCTAAGAGTTGTCAGTGATACTTGTGACATGGATGAAAACTGAATATACCATCCCTAAAGAAGCAAAACTCCCAAACATCAAACTATATGCGCAATAATGCTTTGGCATGTATATCCAAGAACAAAGAATATAAACCTCAAGAAAGTCGAGATGTTAAGAATACAATACTTTTATTTAAAACTAGTAAGGGAAATAAATGAAGTGCAACAGATAAACAGGAAAAGTAGTCCACACAACACTTGTAAAGTTTACCAGAATACTGCTAAACAATTCTCGGCGTATATCCACGTCACACTTATTTATACTCTCGATAACCTGTATTTTTAAAACAATACAAGAATGCATGATAAATTATCCATTAGCATTAACTCTTGCATCAATACCTGTACAGTCTTGGTTACAAGATTCCTAACAAAAAACCAAGATACTTTTATTAAGCATGGAATGTTCTTTCTTACCATCTGGGGAAGCCCGCGAAGTGAATGCCCTAAGTTATCAAGCTTTTCCATATGAGGCATTGTCTGCAAATACAAAAATAAAACAACAAGAGATCTAGTTAAAGAATAGAGATGCGCTGATTGATGGAGCATTATCTGTAGCTCCATCAATCAATCAAATTCATTGCTTCAGCACAGACGTATAGAATCATCGGGATAACATCCTTAGCATATGAAAGAGCCAAAAAATGGGAATACCAATTATACAAGTTTGTTAGACCAAGAAAAAATACTTCAATTTTGGTATTGTTCAAACTTTCAACTGACTACTGGTTGGAAAACAAAGAGAATATAATTAAATTGTCTACATATTAGATTCCATTATAATGTCTATGAAAGCTCAGTAAAAAATCCCTATATATAAGGCTTAGGGCCTAAATCTTCAGTTTCTGCATCAATTTGGAACAACCAACAAATTGGACAACGATAAGCCATGTTTGATCCACTCATGACAGCCGAGCATTTCATACTGATGTGCTCACAACAAAATGAAGGGATAACTCATGAAATATAAATCTAGAATAAATGAAAAAAGGGTTATACTGTGCAGATGTTGTCTGCAGCTATATATATGAAAACCTATGGATGCCAGAAGGCCTCGAATATCTTATAAGATCTATGGATAGTTAAAATTGCAGATTATCTGTTTGTGATTTGTCAATATGCACTATCCCTTGGTTAATAGATTTACTTCTCCTATTCAAAGCCATGGGAATCATGAAGAATTAATGCTTGCCAATGGGACACCCAAAAACTTGTATCTAGTCTCTCAATACTGAAAAAGGCTTGCAATAGGTTGTATCCGCAAATAGAGCAGACCTCATGAGAAGACAAATTTTCAACGAGAAGCAATAACCTTCTGTAAAATATTTTATATATAAAAGATTTTAGCTATTTCAGACCTTTCAACAAAACGAGAAATTAGAGAAACTGAATTTCTTGACCGCTTGATACAGAATCCTGGAAACTGGAATTTCTTTGTCAAACATTTTATCACCCTACATGGCCTTCTCAAAAGATAGGAAGCTAAACAAAATAGGGATAACCAAGTATTGATACCATTTAGAGTTATATTCTATAGAAACTACCTGAAGTAGGGACGGGTTGAATATAAGATCAGGAAATTTGAATCTATCAGCTCCAAATTCTAATATCCTGATAAGAGCTCATGACAATATCACACCATGTTAGGCCATTTTCATACACCTCCAAATGTAATTATAACTAAAACATGATAATGTAAAATCTTAACCACAGAAATGCCAGAAATAAGCATTTTCTGAAATAACTCATGTAAAATAATAATATTCAGGATTCACAGTACTTACTGTCCATCTGGGAGTTCATAAGATGTTGTTGGAATGTTAGAATAAGAAGATTCTGCAAAAATATGGAAAAAGATGTAATGGTTCCATGTCTGGTCTACTAGTTTAAGAATCTAGTAGTAGTTCTAAGTATACACCGCACAAGAATACTGTGAAAAACAAGAAGAAGATAGCAAATGCTTTTCTATGTTTCAAGTGACAGGAAAAACACAACTGTTAAAAGAAAATAAGTGGAGATCCTTTTTATAAATATGCATTATGCTACAAGACTATGAAAAGTGTTGAGAAATGTAACTAGTTTCAGTCTTCATAATTGTATTTAAGTCATGATGTAAAAGAAAATTATTTGTAAAAAGAAAAATTATTTATTAGCATGGATTTCATGATTATTTATTTTGTTTCTAGGTCAAAAGCATGCATTGACTGCTCTAGGGTTTGTGTCTTTAGTCAAAGTCTTAGTCATGGTGTAAAATGTTGGAAAACGTAACTAGGTTTGGTCTTCATTAAATATATTTGAGTCATTTTGTAATGTACTTGTCAAAGAATAAAGAAAAAAACATTATTATTATTATTGTGACTTATTAAAGCATGGGTTTCAAGCTTGGGTCATCATGTTTTAGGTCAAAGTCCCCATTGAGGACTTCTAGGATTTATTTTGAGTCAATAGAGTCAGTGTACTTTTAAAGAGACCCTTCTTGGGCTTTTGAATCATGTAAAAAGGTTTAGTATTGAGTCAAATATAATTTAAGTATCCTCCACATCAAGTCAGCCTAAGGACATCAATTCGACCTCCCTTGAAGCCTATAAATAGAAGCAAGTCGAATTCATTTGGAGGATCTCATCTCAAGCAAGTCCGATATCTCTAAGGAAGCCAGAAAAGTACAAAGTGGATCTAAGGAAGCCAAAGGAAGTGCGAGTTGGGTGGAGTCTAAGGAGAAGAAAAACGAAATTTTGATGCCTCTTTCTCTTTGTTCCGTGCCCTAGTCTGGGAGATTGAAGTCTTCCAAGTTTTTCTAATATCGGAAGTTGTCTGATTCCGAAAGCTACTACATAATCGAAGTTGTTGGAAGAGAGCTCGAAGATCTGGGAGGCTGACTTGATGTGGAGGGAAGGTTTGGTCTTTGTCTAGGGTGAAGAGTCTCAAAGAATACTATTGAAAGGAAGAGAATTTTGACTGGGTTTTCCCCTCGAGTGGGGTTTTGCCCTAACATAGTGCTTATATTTGGTGTCCATTGTTTTATGTGTTTTTGTGTGGTAATTGCTTGATGAACTAAAAGAAAGAAAATATAAAACTTAATAAGTCAAGAACATCACAAGTAATTATCAAGTATAAGAAAATATTTTTGCCTTTCTGATTTTCTAACATAAAAGACCCTTCTTGGCCTCATTGTGTCAAAGAAAGAAAACTATATTGATATAATTTGGTCATCTTCTCTTGTCGGACTGCTCATTCTACAAGTTGGCCTCAAAATTCTCATGTCGGACTCAAAGAACAATGAAAAACCATTATATATACCCTATCATTTGACCTAGTTTGGAGGAGAACAAGAAGCATTCGATCTGCAACTTTTCAGTGAAGAAAAGAGATGTGAAGACCCTGAAGGAGAAGAAAAATCACATCGCAAAAGAGGAGTCTCTTGTCCAATAAGAAAGAAGCCGAAATTCTGTCATTTTGCCACATGTGCGAAGTAGACTAAGACATGTTGCAGGGAAGAAGGTGCAGGTTGAACTACAAAGAGGGTTGAGACCCTTGTTCACTTGCTTTTGGAGAACTGATCTATGTTGAATTTTGAATATTTGACTGAGGCTCTTCTATCATTCATTGATTGTCCTAATGATGGATCCCTTTCGGGATTCAAAACATCAACAAATTATGATTGCTACTGTGGATAATCCTAACTCTCATTCAACTAAAGTTTGACTTATCATCATGAGAGGTTGACTTGGTGAATGGTGGAAGATCTTGGTCCTAGTTGTCTCATTTGATTTGGTTCTTGATGAAGAGGAGATTTTTGGGTTTTCCCCTCAAGGAGGGGTTCTACCAAGGCTGAGAGCCTACATCTTGTGTCATTGATCTTCACCTTTTTTTGGTAGTTGTTTAATGATAAGAAGACATAAAGAAATTAAAGAAGAGCTATAAGAAAAAGATAACTAAAAGACCATAAGTAATTATCAAGTTGCTATGGTGAATAAGGACAAAAAGGCAGCCTGAAGATCAAGCATTCTCATCATCTATCGAAGGACTCCACTAAGTAGAACTCAAATGAAAAGAGGACCGAGAAAAGACTAAGATGAGAAGAATGCCTAAGATTGAGAGTAGCATTGTTCAGACTTCAAGGATCCAAAATTTACAATGTCAATATTTGAATATCCAAAAATATATATGAGAATGTCTTCATTCTTGTTCAAGATCCGAAAGGCCTAGACAAAGACTTATAGCAGTGAATTAACCTCCTTATCAAGTCTGAATATATACCATAGCAGCATAAAATCTTTTTGTAAGAATCATAACATCCTTCTCAGAAAATTCATAAGCAGTCTTTCAATCTAAACACAATGTGACATTCTGTAAAAGTTTCAAGCCTATTTCTTTGGAAAATTATTGCCATATGCAAGCAAAAGAAGTAACATTACAGGAAGATCTAGACTGCACTCTATAAAGACAGTTACAGACCTAATCTAAAGTTCTTCTAGAGTGAAAGATGAAGCCCTAACCAAAGGGCCAAAGGTTCAGTGTTCATAAAAACCCTAATCTTTAGGGTTCACAATAAAACCCTAGCCTACTTAGGGTTTGTTGATAAAGTCTAGATCGCATCATAAAATCTTGGTCTCTTTATGTTTAGGGTTTGGTAATATTATGATAAAACCCTAGCTTTTAGTGTTTGTTATGGATGTCTAGGATAATTGATGAACCCTAGATTTTTAGGGTTTGATGATTTTGGGTTTATGACAAAACCCTTGTAATAATGAATGATCCTAGGAAAGAAACCCTAGGTGTACATGCTTCTATTTGATTGAAGCCCTAGCTTGGTCAAGTTGTTATCTAACATTAAAGTTTTTATGTTTGTATTAGGGTTTACAATAAAACCATAGTAGAGATTGTTATAAGATTCTAGGGTATGATAATGAAATCCTAGATGTAAAAATGCTTTCGCTATGATTAGAATAGAGATTGCTATAAGATTCTAGGGTATGATAATGAAACCCTATTTGTAAAAATGCTTTCGTAGTGATTAGAATACTAACAAGATTTAGTTGTTATCTTAAAGATGGAAAATAGGATTTGTGACATAAACCCTAGTGAAGTTGTTGTTAGAAGTATAGGGTATGGAAGATGTAACACTTGATGTTTGTAATCCTAACTAGCTTTAGGTTTAGGAAGTCTAAAGTTTGATTTCTTGTTGAAAACTTTGATAATCCTAGATGTTCCCATTGTGATGATATGCTAACATTAATAACTTTGATTGCATGCACTTGTACATATATGTTTGTACTTGCTTGTACTTGTTGTTGAAGATTTGCAGGTACATAGTCTTCAAGATGTTGAAGATGCTTACCTACCTCATACTTGATGATAACTTGATAATGATGATGAGCATGATGGAAAGAGGGAGTTGTAAGAACCCTAATAATATTGAAGTTTACATTGGTGTTTGATAGATGACCTTGTTACTATATGAAGATAAAGGATAATGCTCCTAAAGAAATGAAGTTTTGGAAAGTTAAAGTTCTCCGATGATATGATGATAGAGACTGTGCGGCTGAGTTGTTGATGAATTTGCCTCCTAATAGAGAAGAAGCTTGGATAAAGAAGGTGTATATCTCCCCAGTTCAGAGGGAGGACAAGTGATAGCTATAATAAAGACTATGAAGAAAGAATGTGTTAGTTTTGTTAGCAATGGATGTGTTCTAGCAATGAAATTTGGTGGAGGGGCTAGAATGCATGAGATCTCCAGAACCCAAAAATAGTTTCAAGAAATTCCACATAGAGATGACGTAATTAGATTATTAACCTATTTTTTAATGTTTCCTAAGTCTAAAATTAGAAAAATTGGTTAATTAATCATAGTTAATTAAGTCAAGGTGCGAAGAGTCTAGAAACTTACACAAATCGACTTCAAGATGATCCCAGCCCTTGATTAAGCTTTAATCTTGGTCGTTGGTGCTCTAGGAGAGGATTATAAGAAAAGTAGATGGGTTGTGACAGCTATAATAAAGACTATGAAGAAAGAATGTGTTAGTTTTGGTAGCATTGGATGTGTTCTAGCAATGAAATTTGGTGGAGGGGCTAGAACGCATGAGATCTCCAGAACCCAAAAATAGTTTCAGGAAATTCCACATAGAGATGATGTAATTAGATTTTTAACCTATTTTTTAATGTTTCCTAAGTCTAAAATTAGAAAAATTGGTTAATTAATCATAACTAATTAAGTCAAGGTGAGAATAGTCTAGAAACTTACACGGATCGACTTCAAGATGATCCTAGCCCTTGATTAAGCTTTAATCTTGGTCGTTGGTGCTCTAAGAGAAGATTATAAGAAAAGTAGATGGGTACTTGGAGAACACACCATAGACACTTTTGGGAGAACACCTGAAGGTGAGGAGCACTTGAAAGTGTGACTAGTTGCAGATACTCAACGATCTAGACAAATTGATCCTCCAATGCAGGTCATTAGTAGTGATCAAGTCAAAGATCGAGTAGCAAAGTGTCAGAGAGGCAAAGGCAGTGATCCAGAGGAAGATTTTCAGATCTAGAGAGGTAGAAGGCGAGCAATTGAAGTATTACACATCGCAGCTAGCCTACATTAGTCGCAAGGGTCGCGCGGATTTTGTTGACAACGCAGATTAGGGCCACGCGGGTTTTTCCATAACAAACACACGAATGGCGCTGGAGTTCCTAGCACAGCCACATGGATCATCAGAAGAAAATTTAGCCTGCGCAGAGGTTGACAACCAAATTTCAGAGGCCGTAGGTTTGCTTGTGGAGGGAGAGAATTATTCTCTCTAATTATTTTCTGTCAAATCTTGCTGTTTGGACAGCCAATTGGGCTTCCAAAGATTATACTCAAAATTCACTGTTGGATATTAAAATAAACCCTCAGTTTTTTGCATCGATTTTTGCAAGTTGGGTTTTTCCAAGGACATTTGTCCAAAAATAATTGTGTAAAATTTGTGTGCATGCTAGATTTTCTTAGTTTTCAGCACTATTTTTCTTTCGTGGTATTTATTTGTGAAAATCACAGCGTGAATTATTTGGTATTTATCATAGCAAACTGCAAATAAACTGTTAAATAAATTAACAATTAGGAAAATAATTTCCAATTGTTGTGATAGATGAAATTTTCACATGATATCAAAGCGTGAGTGATCAGCCAGGAAGCTCAAAAGCGAAGGAAATAATTTTGTTGTTGAGAGGAAGCAGCAAGCCGAAATTCTTGGAGGCAGCGCGGTGCTCAAACAGGCATGATGAATTGTTGGGGCAGAAATTCGACTTTCAGTTGCAGGGTTGCAGAAAAGTCAAGTTGCTCAATTTAATGATTCCAGCAATCAGAGGAAGCAAGTGCAACTCAGATTTTCATTGAGCAGATTCCTTGGTTGAACATAGAGGGTTTTGCAGTCGCAAACCAATGTCGGGTGGAAGAGAAAAGCACACACAACAAAAGGAAAATTTCTCTCGGGGAACTTCAAGTCTCGGAAATTTGATTTTCCAAGGCAAATTGGCAGTAGCAGCGAACGAATCTACGCATTCCATAAGGGACTGCAAGTAGCAAAGTAGCAGCCAAGCAGAAGGAAAGAGGGGGTTTTTGACAGTTTTCGAGATGGCCACAGTGCGACTTAGAAATCAGGGTAGGTTGGATGGAGCTTCCAACTATGTCATCTAGAAAGTAAGGTTGTCCTTCCTTCTAGATGAATATGGCCTGAAAGCCTACATAGATAATGTGGTGGCAATTCCCCATGATGTGGATCAGCTCAAAGAATACAGGAAGGAGATGGCGACGGCGAAGCGGTTGATCTTGGATGGAGTCCGAGATCATATAGTCTCACATGTCGCAAACATAGATACATCCAAAGAGATGTGGGTAGCTTTCTCTACGATATATCAGAGTACTTCTGAGAAAAGGAAGATGTTCCTGGAAGAGAAGCTCAAATGCATCAGCATTCCAAAGGGAAAAGGCATAGATCCCTTCCTCACAAAGATTCAAGAGGTTCAAGATTAGCTTGCAATTGTTGGGGAAACGCCTCAACCATCAGAGCTAGTACGTTTATACAGTGTCTCGAAGGATTGGCAAGTCTTCGTCCAAAGTATATTGGGCTGGGCAGAGACACGCTACCTAGATGGGACAAGATGTGGGTCAATTTGCAGCAGGAGGAAATGAGGCGAGCTTTGCTTAAGAGCTCCATCAATGGCAACAGTAGAAATGGATCGAAGGGTGTGAAGGAGGAGGCGAATGTGGCCCTGGCATTGAAGGGTCCCAGTCAAGGGTCGGGGGAGCAGAAGAAGAAGAAAAAAGACCTGCCAAAGGTCAAGTGCTTCAGGTGTGGTGAGTTCGATCACTATAGTACCTTGTGTCCTCTCGGGAAGAAGAACAAGCAGGAGAAGTAGAACCAATAGGCAACATCCACAGAAATAGACAAGCTTTACTCTAGGCTCAAGCAAGAGTTTGCTATGTTCATAGATATACCTCTAGGAGTGAGGTGGGGTGATTTGGTGTTGTGGCCCCAGAGAGCTACAGATATGGACAAGGTCTTTGAGGAGTCCACCTCATGGATCATTAACTGGCTATAGGGATCCAGAGTATTCAATAGTAGGATGGATCATTGGCAGTTGATGCAGTTAGTACCAGAGTGACAATTGTAGAATATTAGTACTCAGATGTTGAGTGTCGTAGTACAATGTTGACAGCGGAGCAAATGGCTCAATGCAGACTTAACAGTAGCGTCGATTCTTTAGTGACAGTGCAGAGGCTAGTAGCAATCACGACTCGGGAAATAGATGCATCTTACTAAACACAAACAATTCAGTATTTTGGATGCTTCTTAGTTCAGTAGTTGCAATTACAGCAGCAACAAATGAGAGGGAGTTGCAGTGCAGATGCAGAGTTGGCAACAGTATAGCAATGTCAGCAACAGCACAAATACAACATCAGAATTGAGCAATGGTTGGTGGGCAGCAGAAGCAAGACATCAGCGGCGTGACAAGAGATGATACAGAGGCAGAGTGTTGTGGCAAGGTTTGCAGCATTAGATCATAGTCCTCACTAAGAGGGAGCGTTAGTTTTTGTAGCATCGAATGTGTACTAGCAACGAAATTTGGTGGAGAGGCTAGAATGCATGAGATCTCAAAAACCCGTAAATCGTTTCTAGAAATTCCACCTAGAGATGACTTAATTAGATTATTAGCCTATTTTTTAATGTTTCCCAAGTTCAAACTTAGGAAAACTAATTAACTAATTAGAATTAATTAAGTCAAGGTAAGAATAGTCTAGAAACTCGCACGGATCGACTTCAAGATGATCCTACACCTTGATTAAGTTTTAATCTTGGTCGTTGGTGCTCCAACAGAGGATTATAAGAAGAAGTTGATGGGCACTTGAAAAACACGCTAGAGACACTTCTGGGGGAGCACTTGAAGGTGAGGAGCACTTGAAAGTGTCACCAACTGCAAATACTCAATGATCTAGACCGGTTGATCCTCCAATGCAGGTCAACAGTAGTGACCAAGTCATAGATCCAGTAGTAAAGCGTCAAAAGGGAAAAGATAGTGCTCCGGTGGAAGATTTTCAGATCCGAAGAGGCAGAAGGCAAGTGAATGAAGTATTCCACATCGCAACTAGCCCTGATCAACTGCAAGGGTCGCACGGATTTTTTTGACATCGGAGATTAGGGTCACGCGGGTCTTCCCAAAACAAACTTGCAAATCACGCAGGAGTTCCCAACATAGCCGCGTGGATCGTCAGAAGAAAATTCCCCTGCACAAAGGTTGACAGCCAAATTTCAAAGGCTATAGGTTTGCTTGTGGAGGGAGAGAATTATTCTCTCAAAGTATTTTCTATCAAATCTTACCATTTGGACAACCAGTTGGCCTTCCAAAGATTATACTTAGAATTCCCTAATTCATAATAAATAAACCCTCAATTGTTGCACTGGTTTTCCCAAGTTGGGTTTTTCTACGAACAATTGTCCAAAAATAATTGTGTAAAAATTGTGTGTGTGCTAGATTTTCTCAGTTTCTAGTGCTATTTTTCTTCCACAATATTTATTTGTGAAAATCATAGTGTGAATTATTTGATATTTGTTGTAATCCAAAAATAATTGTGTAAAATTTGTGTGTGCTAAATTTTCTCAGTTTCCGGTGCTATTTTTCTTCCACGGTATTTATTTGTGAAAATCACAGTGTGAATTATTTGATATTTGTCGTAGCAAAGTGCAACTAAATTGTTAAATAAATTAACAATTACGAAAATAATTTCCAGTTGTTGTGACAGTTGAGATTTTCGTTGAAAATCACAGTCTGAATTATTTGAGATTTGTCGTAGAAATCTACAAATAAATTGTTAAATAAATTAACAATTACGAAAATAATTTCCAGTTGTTGCGATAGATGAGATTTTCATAGATGAAGATCAGAGAAAGGCTAAAGCACTATCGATTTTTATTTATGATGAATAAAGTTGTGTTCGTGATTAATGAAGTTGTGAACAAGAATTGGATATTTTAAAAAGTGTCGAGGTTGAGTTTAGTGTTGCTAGACAAATTGAAGAAGGAAGTTCCCATCAAGATGCTTTTGGATATTGTGATGACCTAAGCAACATCAAAATAGTTGAAGACCCCAAAATTTCATGCTAGCATACAAGAACATATATATTGGAAGTTTGATACTAGTTGGCGTTGTGAACCTACTATTACCACTAAAACTAGCAGGGGTCCTAAGAAGGGATCCTATCGAAAAACTACTAGGTCGAGGGAAACAATGAAGCAATAGCCCACTGTCGCCTCAACTAAGGCTCCCTACTCTTTATGGACTTTCACCAATGGGAGGAGTCCCGGTATGTGAGGAATCACTAGAATAGGTATAGTCAATGATAAGATAAGGAAGTGATTCCTAAACCTATTCCTAGGAGAGACCCAATTAAATAAGTTACTTGCTTTAGAAGCAAGGTGATGGGCTCTCTAAGAAGGGCTAAGAGGGCTTTTGAGGATGGGGTTTGGGAGTATGCTTTGTAAAGGAAGCCCCTAGTCTCAGAAGGCCTTATGAATGCTTGGCTTCTAAGTGATCTTTGTGGAATTGTAGTCAACCAATTGCGGGACCACCAAGGGCGAAGTGGACCGGAAATTAGGTCAAGGATATGAAGTTGATCAATCAAGGATGTACTTGACCTAACTGGGGAAAGGAAGAGGATCAAAGAAAGAATCTTGCTTTGATGATTTAGTACTATGACCCCAATGAGGTTACTAGCCAATGGGAAACCAAGGGAAAGAATTGATCTTCGATCTAGGGCTTGAAATATCTCAAGATACCACCGTCAAAATCTCATGAAATTTGGAGGGCTTTTTTAGGGCACACCAGTGCAGTTGTGGGCAAGAAATCGAATTCTTTTGATGGCTAAACCATGAGAAAAGTGATGCCCTAGGTGACCTATGGAGGCCAGACCTAGAAAAGGAGGAGCACATGAGAGGAATTCTCTTAGAAAATAATCACCTATGGAAGGATCAGTGCCTAATCCTTTGAGGAAGATGGAGTCAAGATGAAATTTGTAATTTAGAGGAACTACACCCCAACAACGAGCCTCCTAGATAACTTCGCATGGCAATTAGGGCATGAGAGCAGCTAGTAGATGAATTTCTACTTCAATTTGCAATAATTGATGACTTATCAAGATATGTTCAATAGAAAAAATCTCTAGGAACATTCATCATTTCACACATGATACATGAGATGATGCAACACTACAAAAGATCAAATCCCACAATTTCGCATAAGAGAAGCAGTAAATTCAGATCTAGCGAAAACCCCAAAAACATCAATGTATTAAAGCAAATAGCAAGAATAGACATGAAAAGATCACTTACATGTGCAAAGAGTATATTCAATCACAAAATTATGCCAATAATGAATCTCCAAGACAAGAGAGAGATATCCAAACATCAAAATTCATTCATTCCAAAATCCTCCTCCAAAAGGGGTAGCGAAAATCTCACAAGAGCCCATAAATGAATTTGATTTAGCTAAATTGGCCTAATTGAGCCCATAAAATAAAATGATATGCATAATAACAATACTTTTGGTGACAAGCCCATCAAATAGCTCAATAACATAATAAGTAGCCTCTCAAGAGGGTCGAATGATGAACAAAGTGAGTCACCTGGCCTTCGAGGAGAAAGCCTAATGAAGTCTTCAAGAATAATATCCAATCTAGCCTTCCAAAGGAAGAAATTCAACACATCAACCAGCTTCTCTTCATTCTTAAAGTAAGAGGAAGACATCTTGATCCGCTCAAACAAATTTCAGCAGCAAATAGAAGGTACAGCAAGGGACATTTCAGCAGAAAATGAACAGAAAATAGAAGGGACAGCTAGAGATATTTCAAGAATTAGTAGTAAAGAGAGGGGACAGCAAGAGATATTTCAACAGCAGCAAGTAATATTTCAGCAGCAAATAGGAAGGGACAGCTCTTGTCTTCTTGGGCTTGTCTTCACCAAAGTTCTAATACCATGTTGAAAATTGATGTTTTATGCTGAAACAATTACTTAAATTGAAATTTCTTCGACCTGCAATATCAGTTAAGCAATTGTAGATAGGACATACAACATATAAACCATATGCAAATAGAAGACAACCAAGAACACAATGACACATAGAGAATTTAGGTCCAATCCCCTGCGAAAAACCCACAAGGAGAAAAGCCAACCAAATTCTTCCTCTTAGAAATTGTGTTGTGAAATGTAACTAGTATCGGTCTTCATAATTGTATTTGAGTCATAATGTAATATATTTGTCAAAAGAAAAGGAAAAGAAAATTATTTATAAGAATGGGTTTCATGCTTTGTTTATTTCATTTCTAGGTCGAAAGCGTCCATTATAGGCTTCTAGGGTTTGTATCATGTATCATTATCCTTGTCATTATGTAATAGACCCTTCTTGGGCTTTGTATGTCAAGAAAGAAAATCATTTTTGAGTCTGAAGTGTCATTTATGCCTCCACCAAGTCGGCCTAACCTCCAATCAAGTTGGCCTTGTTACCCACCACCTGTGCGTAGTGTATAGAGGATTTTTTTCTCCTAGATGGTACTCAGTTTCCAACCAACAGCCCTTTCACCAACCAGATAGCTTACTATCTCATCATCTCTACCACCTTTCCTTACTTGTCATGGACACTTTTGGGCATGGATGGATGAGGGGATTCGGAGAAAAGAGCAAGTTAGGTTTGTATTCTTATCTCCACTGCCCGATTTTGTGGCTACTCTTGTATCCTAGTCCTGTGGGATCTCTTTTACTGACCATTGGCTTTAGTGTTGCCACTACATGGGAAATCCCGATTTTGGTTGTGTGGTCCCACTACCCAATATCACCTACATCACTCCCCTTCCACACATTTTAGCCCCATTCATCTATTTTCCCATCTGGGTCCATATGTCTCCACTGGGTCTACATAGGGTTAGTCTTCCCTTCTCCTTGTCCACACCTTGGGTCGAGCCTGAAACGATGCCCCGAAGGTTGATGTAGCTAAAAAGGAAAGAAAAGAAAAAGCATAATTTGGGCACTCTCAACAAGAAATGTACCACAAAATGCAAAAGATGGCCAAGACATACAAATTTAGCACGTGGGAAAAAGCCAGACATGAACTCTACCCCTTATCCATGGCCATCACCCTGGTTCCTATGGGCCCTAGATGAGCCCCATCTATCATTAAGGAACCCATGATTGTCCCAAACCCTGGTGGGCAATGAACCACCCATCCTTAAGGGGGTATCCACTACTAAATATTTATTACACATCATGCTCTCATCCCTTGTAGCCCCGAGCAGTTGTGAAGAAAAATCAAAAAAAGGTGAAGAAGGGTGAAAAAACAAAGGTCGAGGTAACTCATGTACCATGATTTGTTCCCTCCTAAACTCATATACTCAGGTGTGGCCTTCCCCTATTACAGTTACCCTTGTACCATGACATGTGGTCTGGATGATTCCCCCGCTCTCCACTCTGCTCCGTTATTTTATTTTTGAAAAAGAAAGAGGAAGCATTTGACATGTTCAAAGACTTCAAGGCTCTGATTGAAAATCAAACTAGAAAGCTGATCAAAGCTTTCAAATCTGATAATGGGGGAGATTTCACCTCCAATAATTTTAATGATCTTTGCAAAGATGTCGAAATAAAGAAAGAAACCATTGCGTCATACAATCCACAACAAAATGGTGTGGTTGAGAGGAAAAATAGAACCATTATGGAAGCAGTGAGAGCCATGCTGCATGATCAAAAGCTACAAAAGCTTATGTGGGGAGAAGCTACAAATATTGTTGTTTATGTGCAAAACAGAACTCTTCATCAGACCTTAAACAATAAGACTCCTAAAGAAGTCTTCACTGGTAAAAGGCTAGATGAGTCATTTCAGAATCTTTGGTTGTTCTGTATACTTTCATTTGCCAAAAGAGAAAAGAAACAAAGTGGAAGCTTCAGGTAAGAAAGGTATGTTTATTGGTGATTGGGATAATTCAAAAGCTTATAGAATTTATGTTCCTGGTCAAAGAACTATAGAGTTTAGCAGAGACATAACAATTGATGAAGATGCAGCTCTTAGAAAAGCAAGAGACTTTCCTCCTCCTGCCATTGCTGAAAGGCAAGTTGTTAATGAAAAAGAAGTTGCATCTATCTTAACCAGAACCTGAGAATGAGTTTGCTAATAATCCAATGGGTTCCATGGATCCTTTAGATCCTCCACTACATGATCCTCCTAACAGAAAGAGACCATTATGGTTGCAGAATACCTTGCAAGATATTGAACAACATGTTGCACCAAGAGAAACATTCAGAGAAAGTAAGAAGCCAAGTCGGTTTCAAGGGTACGTTGCTGCCATGAGCAACATCATTTAGCCAGAAACATTCACCTTTGAAGAAGTTGCAAAAGAACAAGTCTAAAAAGATGTCATGGTTGAAGAATACAAGTCCATCATCCACAATGATGTCTGGGAAGTGGTTCCTAGACCTCAAGCTAAATTTGTTGTCAATTCCAAATGGTTGTTTAAGATTAAACATGGTGAAGATGGTAGTATTGAAAAATATAAAGCTAGATTTGTAGCTACAGGTTTCTCTCAGAAAGAAGGAATAGATTATGATGAGATTTTCGCACCTGTAGCTCAATATACTACTATTTGATCTGTTGTTGCCTTAGTTGCTAGCAAAGGATGGATTCTTTACCAAATGGATATGAAAATTGTTTTCTTGCATTGTTTCCTCAAGAAAGAGGAATTTGTGGAATAGCCACAAGGCATTGAAAAGCATGACAGGAAAAATCATGTATGTGAATTGAAAAGAACCTTACATGGGTTGAAGCAAGCTCCAAGAGCTTGGTATACTCGCAATGATAGCTACCTAACAAGGTATGGTTTCACAAGAAGCATTGCAAACCCAAACCTCTACTTCAAGATAGTCCAATGCATACCTTTGATTTTGGTATTGTATGTTAATAATTTATTCTTGACAAGAGGAGAACCTCTTATCCTCTAGTGTAAGAGGGAGTTAGCTTCTAAATTTGAAATGAAAGACCTTGGCTTGATGCATTACTTTCTGGGTCTAGAGGTCTGACAAGGACTTGGCGAAATTTATATTTCTCAAAGAAGATATGTTGGTAAGCTTCTTGAAAGATTTGTTATGGTAGAATGTAAGTTCATGCATACTCCTACAAAAATGAACTTTAAGAAATTGTGTGGCAAAGTTGCAGGACCTAATCTGGCAAATCCCACAGAGTATAGACAACTCATTGGTGCTTTGACATTTTTGGTAAACACTAGGCCTGACATATGCTTTGTTGTAAACACTATGTCAACATATGATTGATCCCTTTCATGCCAACTGGACTGTTGCAAAACATGTACTCAAATACTTGCATGGAACTATCAATCTAGGATTGAAATGCACTGCTAAAAATGTAAGACTTCATGGATATATTAATGTTGATTGGGTTGATGTTGATAGAAAGAGAACTTCTAGATGTTGCTTTAGCTTGGGATCTGTCATGATCTCTTGGATGAGCAGAAAGTAGGTGTTTGTTGCACTGAGTACAGTGGAAGTTGAGTACATTGCTACTAGCATGGCTAGTTGTGAGGCAGTTTGGTTGAGAAAGCTTTTTGGGGAACTATTTGAGCAAGTTCCAGACACAACATTTATATATTGTGACAATAAGAGTAGGATTCCTTTTGTAGAAAATCTTGTGTTTCATGACAAGTCCAAGCATATTGAAATCAAGTATCACTATATCCGGGATATGGTGTAGAGACGAGTAGTGAGACTCCACCACATCCCCTCTGATGATCAAATAGTTGACGCTCTTACCAATCCTTTACCAAAGAAAAGTTCTTGTTTTTTAAAGAGCAACTCAGACTTATGGACGTGACCCTTCCGGGAAGCTGTCACAACTAATTGAGAACACTGAGTTGCCTTTCTTCCTAGCAAAGCTCACAAGACTAGGGAATGATGTCGAAAATATCCTGAGGATGAGGGCCTCTCGTGTAGTGTGTGCCACAAGAGTAGGCCTCAGTATGCATCTGACCCACAATCTGGAATGTGGGAAGAGCCACCTATCTGGCCAATAAGTGTAGTGAGACTTGTCTGTGTGACATGTCTAGGATGCAGGCATTCCACCACTTCACACTTGGTTGTGTTTGAATCTTTTTTATGTGACTTGTTTGAGTCTTGTCTATGTGATGCATGTGTTCTATCACCTAATTTTTGAGATGAAAATTGGTTGAGTGTAATCCTTGTCTATGTGACATGCGATGAACCTTTCTTTTCCAAATTTGTTTCAAATGGATGATTCTTCTTTAGATTATGACTTTATTATTATAGATGTCACTGAGCGGAGTTCAATTGAGATGAATGAAAGAAATCAGAGGAAGCAAAGATCTCTGATGCAAAAAGAAATTCCTCCCTAGCTGAGGAGTATTAAAATTTGGCAACTCAGGAATGAATTTTTCCTAAAAGAAGTCATATCTTTCAGTTATGTTTGAACCACCTACAATAATTTTCATTTTTTGACAATTCTAACATGACTTTCCAACAATAGTGAGTCACATCTCAATTTGGAAGTAACTTTCCAAAAATAGAAAGTCGTCTAAGTGATTAGGATGATCATATGGAATCCACTTTAAAATCAAATCAATCATGATTATACAAGTCAAGAATTAATATTTTTATCCTTACTAGTATTATTACTATTATGATACTAATAATTATAAAATAATCTAAAGTCATTCACCTTTAATGGATTAGTAAAAACGAAATCTCTCATGGAATAAGTAAATTAAATTGAGAAGGGACGAAAGGTCAAAGTGTTGGAGCGAGAGCGAACGGTTTCTGGAGCGAGGCGCCGCAGAGGCTAGGGCTTCCACCATCCGCGACTCGCAGACAAAGAATAGCTTGGCAGAGGTGCGGGTTTTCGATTCTGGTCTTTAGTTTTTATTCTGTGTGGGGGCGAGGTGGCTGCCCTTGCCGCCTCTGCCCCCATTCTCGCCTTTGCTCTGTTTTGGTACTTTTCGTATGCAGTGGCAGTTGGGTTTGTTTTGGTACTCGCGGGCTATCCTGTTGGAGCATTGAGGGAACAGGGATGTGGAGGTTCTGACTCTGCATTGTTTCGTGCCACATCAATGGCCAGTTTCGCTAGTTTTTTTTTTGTTGGCTGTTGTGGATGTTTGGGGTAGTTGTTCTTACTCTAGTTTCGTTTGCTTCTGTAGGAGAGTTTTGAGGGGGTGGGGAAGCGTGAGCTACCCTGCCTGCTCTTTTCCTCATTTCCTGCCTCTCCTTCTTGTGTGGGCAGCCTGATCTAGAGCATATTCTTCTCTTTTTCCCTCCACAGGAGCATTTATCTATTAGCGAGGCATTGGTGCCGAATCTTCTTCTAGGTGCTGCACCTTTGCTCTTTTCTGCTTTTTTTGTAATAGGTTTGGGTATCCTCTACAGGTCTATTTTACAGGGGCACAATATTGGCCTTTTGGGGTAAATTTTTTGGGCACTGTTGATGCAGATTTGCTGGGGTTCTCATTACCTATTGCTTGCTTCCCTGTCTGAGGGCTTACTAGATACTTCTTTGGGAGTATTGTTTTGTTAGTGGCTCTGTCCACATTTCTGCATATGCTTCAAGCATATACAATATGTAATCTTCTGAATCTTCTGATTAATGAAAATTACGAATTTTCTCCACAGGAAAAAAAAAAAGTAAATTAAATTGAGAATCTCCTACTTGGCAAATTGAACCTCTCTTTCAGAATAAAATAGTAATTCCACACTTAAGAGAATGTAACTCCCCCACTAATTCAATGTATGGAAAAAGTGTAACTCCTCATTAAACGCACTTGTAACTCTCTCATTCAATTCAATTTTTAACTCTCACCAAATACACTTCATGTCTAAGTGTAACTCTCTCTCTCTCCCTAACTCGAATTGTAACTCCTCAAAACAAGTGTGCCTCTTTCTCTATTTTGGGATGAATTACACTTCTCCTCAATTAACTCATCCCTCATGGAATTCAATTCTCCTATTATTGGCTCAAGGCATGAATTCATTTTGTAACTCTTCTCCTTTCTCATCTATTTAAGCAAGAGCAAGTGAGAGTTGAGAGTAGCATGTTCATTGTGAAGAAGGAGAGCTAGTGTTGAGTGTGTGCAAGAGAAGTGAGAGAGCAAGGGAAGAATGTGAGGAAGGACAAGATGTGATCAAGAGAAGGAAATCTTCAAGCAAAGGGTAAGAGCACTTTAACTGCAAGTTGATCAGACATTGGTGACTTTATTCATTCTCATTCTCTCTCCCTATACTTTGTTGAACAATTGAAGAAATCTAATAGAAGAAGAATCATTTGGATTTTCCCCTTGTGTTTTCCCCTGCTCATTGGACCTAACTCTCAGTGCCTTATATTTGTGCTTGGTTGTCTTCATATGATCCTTATATTTAAAAAGTTTTGAAGAAATTTGCATTGTAAGCAATGTTGCACGAAGCAGGGACGAAACGGGAATGTTTTTTTGAAGCGGAGACGCGAAAGCGTCATTTTCCAAAAATCTAGAAAGCAAAGCGTCTG
>APFE030106443.1:31045-83433 GCA_000404065.3 Pinus taeda | reverse complement strand
AACTCACCAAAAAATAAAAAAATATATATATAAAAAAAAAACGATTTTTTAGGCTGCACGGCGCTTTTTCCGAAAGCGTGTACGGAACCATATTGGAACCATACGATTCGCCCTCTGAAGCGTCGCGCTTCATACGGTCGAAGCACCATATGAAGCAAGTTTCGAAGAGACGCTTCCGGAATTTCCAGGAAGCATCCAAAACAGGTGGAACCGCGTTTACGAATTTTGGAATCGCGCTTCTGGGGATGCTTCCTGTACGAATCCGTACGAGACACGCTTCGGGCCTTGGATCCGGGGGAGACGTTTCCTGCAACATTGATTCTAAGTAATTGCAACAGCATAGAACATTAAGTTTTCTACAAAGTACATTCAGTTTTCTGCAAAGTACATTAAGCTTTCTGCAAAGTACATTTAGTTCCATTCAATTTCTTCTAAGTACATTCAATTTTTTGCATAGAACTTCCAGATTTTTAACAAGAAATTGTTATCTCTAACAAGTTTTCCTTTAGATATCTTCCATAGGAACCACCCCCCTTAGCTTAGTTAGGAGAGAGCTTAAACGGGGAGAGTTCAGAATAGGTGACAACCTCTCTGAATAAGTGACAACCCCTTCTCTAAGCGTTGCCACAGAAAACACACCTTGTGGGGTTGAGGACTTCTCCTAATTTTTTGCATGTGCAATTTCATGGATAACATTTTCGGGCGCCGATGTTGGGAATAAGTCTTCTTTGACCCAGATTACGACTAACAATTCGGTTTTGCATTTTGGATTTTTAGAGTTAGATTCTTGTTCAAGTGACAACTCCACTTGGTTCATATTTTGCAAAAGTTTCTACTAGAAGGAATCCAAGTAGCTTGATTAATTCCACTCTTGATACTGAAAGGGTCTTTAAAGTGCGATTAAATAGGCTCTCTTCTTGTAGACTTCTTGCTAATCTTCGGCAAGAAGCTATTTCTGATATCCATCTACTTTTTCAAGGTCTAGTTGAACACGACATTGCTTTGAACGCTTGGAAGTTTGCTTTCTTCACCTGCCCATCTTAATTCACTTGGGATCTGCCTTCTAGTTGTTAAGCTACAACTGAAGGAACCTACTCTAATACCAATTGTTCGAAACACGGAGTGGGGTGAATCAGTGTTTCTCTTCAATTAATATATTTAAATATTTTTAATTTCACAGAGCATTAATTAACATTATCATTAAGTGAAACATAAATCAATAGTAAACAACACCATTTAACAATGCATAATAGTGAAGACAGCAGACACAAGATTGTTAGGTGGAAACCCCTCTGGGACAAAAACCATCGAACATTTCTTAATATTTGTCTTCAATAAAACGTACATCAATATTTTCAGCTCCAACTAATGGACGCTAACCTGCAGGGCGCTCCAACACCCTGTTTTCCAACTGCAACCAGAAGGACACTCCCACGCCCTAGTTTACAAGCTCCAACTTGAAGGATGTTCCAACACCATGTTTACTAGCTGCAACCAGAAGGATGCTCCAACGCGCTATGCAAGTTCCAACCTTCCCTAGCACCACTCTGCCACCGTGAAGTGTTCTCAAGCTCCAACTTGAAGGAGACTACATTCTCCTGCTTCGCACCAACTTGCCACCCTGAGTCGGCCGAACAGGTTTCACAATTTTTACACTAGATCCACCTGTGCTCAAAATCAATACAAAGAAACTGCAAAATGTTGAAAAATATAGTAGCCATGGTCAGTATTTTCATCTTGAAAAATAAATGGAAATTTGAATTTTTAAAATTTGCTTCCAAATTTCTTAGGTTGGTTGGGCCCCTAAATGGCACCCATTCGACCCCCACTTGAAGGCTATATAAAGGAGATCATTTCTCCTCATTTGGACACATCAATTTGGTCTCATGCATCTCTAATTCAACGAAATTACAGGAGGGCGGAAATTTTAAGAGACCAAAATTTCAAGAGGAGACAAAAATTCTAGGGAGGGTCAAAATATTAGGGACTTGTATTTTGACATGGCACTTCATCATGATTCTAGTTACTGGTTTGGTTATTATTCTGCTATTGTTATTTATGATGTATAGATGAATCCAGAAACTCTCTGTCTCATAAGGAAGATCATTTTTAGGGTTTTCCCCTTGTGGGTTTTGCCCTGTTTGTGTGTCTAATTTCTGTGTCTCTTGTCTCATTGTTTCATGGTTACTTTATTGCTCTTTCATGTTTATTAGTTGATGTTTTTCTTCTGTATAGCTTCCTAAATGATGTCGAATTTAATGCTATGTGAAAACTAATGTTTAATTGATCATTGAAGTAGTTATCAAGTGAAGAGAAACCTAATTCTAGCAAGTTCCGTAGAAAAAATGAGCATGGTATCAGAGCCTGGTTCGATGAGCCATTCAACGAGCAGTTGACATATGGTCTGAAATTTTGAAGTTGTATGCGAAGTTCCTGGGGCATGGAAAAATTTGCATGGATCCGTGGCACATTTTTGTGTTATGTCCGAGTTTTGTGACAAATCTAAGATCTTCTAATAAGGTTGAGAGTTGTTCTGAGCCTATCCGTGGAGATGGTTGAATTTATTCTGGAAGATCAAAATATTCTATTTTAGAAAAGAGCTCGCAACATTAAAGACAAGATATCACATCTTTTGCCCGCACTCACATCTACTGTCTCATGTTACAATAGCTCCCTTCGCATTTCAATAGTTCGGCACTAATCACTATGGATCACATTTGCTATTTCTGAGTGGTCTCATATTTACTGAGGGACTCGCACAATGGCTCATTGTTCCATTACTATGGTTCGCATAGATACAAATGCTCGCCCTGTGGCTCACTCAGGAATGGCTTGCTATATTTTTGTGGCATCCGCAGCTTGCAAATTTATTGTCTGTTTTTTTGTTCAATATATCGCCGTGGCTTTACATTACAAGGAATCGTTGGGTATTATGGCTCATAAATCTACGTTGGACAGTGACTCACAAAATGATTTGTGGTTTCGCTTCTCGCAGAAGGCTCTTACACCCATCATTACAGTGACAAACATACAATATTTGGCACCACAAAGGATTATTATAGTGGTTATACCCACGTCTATTTTGATTTTGAAGTTAATTTTGAAGTTATATGGATTGTATGACTCACATCATTCCTATATGGTCCGCTTTGTTTACAATGAGGCATAACAACGGTTTGCTATAAGGACTCATGAATCACGCACTTTCTGTTTTAGGTACATAATCTCATTTATTTTATGGCTCATATGTGGTATGAATCTTATATATGAACCATGCTTCCCCTACATAGCTCACAAGTTGTAAGACAACAATTTATATAACAATATGGGATGGCGTTGTAATTAATAAACTATGAAGCGTTCTCATGACAATTGTGAGATGTTTGAAGAGTTAAAGTTTGAATTTGACCTATCTGTAAAGGTTGACACTACATCGCATACATATATTCACAGCTTTGGACTCGTATGTATTTCAGTGAACCACAATTATCTCTACGACCTGGGTTTGCATTGTGTCTATATCTATGCAACGTACAAACTTGAGATAAGAAACATAGGAAAATGTCATTGAATCTAAATGGAAATGAACCTTGACATATCCATATGATTGAATCCTATATGATGGACTTCAACAATAACCCTGTTCATATGATAGTAACAATGAGATAGTGACCTTGATATGACTTGACAGAGACCATGCACTTATGATACCGTAACTCTGCTATTGGTATAGGACAATATATCTTTGAGGATGACATTTAACAGTAATGATTCCTAACTGTTATTTGGCAGTGATCGTAATGATACTTATTTCTATGGAACCCTAGTTATGCATGATGATACGAGCTAGATGCCAGATGAAGATGATGAAGTTGGAAAAATGATTTTAATACAAGTAGGTTGGTAGAATGATTAGGTTTTGAATTTAAAACCTAACTGTTCAAATAAGCAAACCCTAGCCAATAGTTGTTAGCCCTACCTCGGTATAAAGGGTTGATAAAATTTTGGAATTATGAATTGATTGCTAAAAGATTTGACATCTTATTGATAAGGTTGATTTGCAGGTTGAAATCAAGAGGACTAAAGATCAAGAGGGAGTTGTTTTTATCTCATAAGATATGTATCTTGTATTTCTTTGTTTTAATTAATACTGACAATGGATTGTCTATGATTTGCAAAACCCTAGGTAGGGTTTGAAAAGGAAAAAGTCTAAGACTAATGCACCTAACTCAATTCCTTGTTGATAATGTTGAATACTCCATAATGATATGGATAATATGAACCTCATGATGATCTATCCTTCTTGATGAAGTATATTTTTTTTAATGTTGAGGATGATGTATACTCCTTAAAAAGTAATAATGTATTCCCTATTGATAACAATATGAAGAGGACTCTTTTATGTTGATAATGTGGTTTAACTCCTTAATTATGAGGACCATTTGACTCCTCCTGGATTCTTTTGAGAATAGGTGATGTGTATTCCCTAAATGATTGATGTAGACTCTTTAATGATAACATGGACAAAGTTTAACTTCTTGATAATATGGACGAAGTTGTCTCCCTGATAGTGATATAGACAAGATTTCTTGATGATGTTGATGTGAATTCTTTATTGATGTTGATGTAAAACTCCTTGAAGATATCGATGATGGACTCCTTGATGATGTGAACTCTTTGATATGGATGTGGATAATGATATGGACTCCTTGAGGATGTTGATGTCGACTCCTTGATTATATTGATTCCCTAATAATATAGATGATATGTACTCTTTGGTGATATGGACAAGGTCAACTTCTTGATGATAATATGATGATGATATGGTCAACTTATTAATAATGTCATAGACTTCGTGATGATATGATGATGATGATATGGATTCCTTAACGACGTAGACTACCTGATAATGATGAAAATATGGACTCGATGATAATGTAGACTCCCTCATGATGTAGACTCCTGGACTCCTTGATGATTTGGACTCTGTGAACTCTTTGTTGATAATGAGAACTCCTTAATGATGATGTGGACTTCTTGATGATATTGACTCCTTGATGATGTAGACTCCTTATCAGTCAACTCTTTGATGATGGTATGGACTCCTTGATAAGATTGTCCCAAAGGCTAAGGTCAAGAGGGAGCTGACACACTCTCCAAAGGCAAGTATTATCTTGATTGTTTCTATTGATTATTTCATTATGAGTCTCTTGGCTTGCTTGGTTGTTCTTCCATAGCCTCCTAGAGAGGTTTTTAGGTACATAATGGAGACTATCATGATGTGGCAATCCTTGAAAATGATGGAAGAACAATCTCGTGATAGGCTCTGTACTTAGGGGGAGCAGACAAGATTAGCCTGTTTGAAGCATGTTCTTATGAAGATGATTAGAAGTTTTGAAGACCAATGTTGAGCTAGATAAGCTAAAGCCTAAAGATCAGCCAGTGACTTCTCTGCTATGTAGAGGACTTTTGCGTAAGAGGGAGCTATTTTTGAGGCATGAACCTGGTGATATCCCTAGCACAATGGACTGTAGGTCCATCAACATCTCCCTCATGAATGATTTGAAGGAGCTGCAAGACTCTGATATTGGCTTATTCTCTAATTAGTTCATCTATCTAATGATGTTTGTTTCTGTTGAAGCCCATTTATTATCTGTTGAATTCGATTATGGTTTATTCTACTATGGTTGTTGATGCCTACTTCTGTGAGAAGCCATTTATGGTCTGTTGGATTCTACAATGGTTGTTGATGCCTGCTTATATAAGAAACCATTTATTATCTATTGAATTTGACTGTGATTGTGAGAAGCCACTTATTATCCACTGAATTCGACTATGGATACTGATATTCACTTTTGTGAGAAGCCACTTAGTATTGGACTCTAGTATGGTTGTCAATGATTACTTCTAAGAGAAGTCGATGCTAAAGTCTATTGTTGTTTGTTGATAGTTGATGATGTTTGCTTATGAGAGAAGCTCTTGTTGAAGGTAAATGAACAATTGAATGTCGTTGTTTGCTAAAATGTTTGTTAAAGTACTGAGATCCACCATGGCTACATTTTTTGATGTTCTGGTTGTTGATGAGAAGAAACTAGAATGACTAAGAATCCCTTTGAAGAGGGAGCATTACATAGCATCATATTATGGACCATCTCATGTATGTTGTGTGCCGTACCTTGTGGTCTGAGAGATGTATTGTTGATTCCTCTTGTAGGTTGTGTGTTGTAAGACCTTGTGGTCCGAGAGATGTATTGTTGATTCCTCCTATAGCCTCTGTGACGTGAAACCTTGTGGTCTGAGAGATATAGGTTGATTCCTCCTATAGGTTGTGTGTCGTGAGACGTTGTGGTCTGAGAGATGTATTATTGATTCCTCCTGTAGGTTGTGTGTCGTGAGACCTTATGGTCCAAGAGATGTATTATTGATTCCTCTTGTAGGTTGTGTGTCATTAGTCCTTGTGGTCCAGTAGATGTATTGTTGATTCCTCCCTTAGGTTGTGTGTTGTGAGACCTTGTGGTCAAGGAAATGATTTGAGATGGATGCTATGTATCTTTCCTTATGATGAGACTGATGATCTCTCTCTCAGGTTGTGGGTTGTGAGACCTACAATTGGTCAGGGAGATTGATCCTAACATAGAGAGAGATTTGTATTTGTGATCTCTTTCACGCTGTGGGTTGTGAGACCTATGATTGGTCGAGAAGATTGATCTTGAGAAAGAGAATGCAAAGTACCTCTCTGGCTAAGAGGGAGTGCTGAAAAATATGGTAGCCGTAGTCAGTATTTTCATCCTGAAAAGTAAACGGAAATTTGAAGTTTTAAAATTTGCCTCCAAATTTCTTAAGCCGATTGGGCCCCTAAATGGCACCCACTCGACCCCCACTTGAAGGCTATATAAAGGAGATCATTTCTCCTCATTTCGAAACATCAATTTGGTCTCATGCATCTCTGATTCAGCGAAATTAGAGGGCCAAAATTTTGAGAGGTCGAATTTTCGGGAGGAGGCCAAAATTCTAGGGAGGGCCAAAATTTTAAGGACTTGTATTTTGACATGGCACTTCATCATGATTATACTTACTGGTTTAGTTAGTATTTTGCTATTGTTATTTATGATGTATAGATGAATCTGGAAACTCTCTCATAAGAAAGAACAGTTTTTGGTTTTCCCCTTGTGGGTTTTGCCTTGGTTGTGTGCCTAATTTCTATGTCTCTTGTCTCATTGTTTCATGTTTACTTTACTACTCTTTCATGTTTACTAGTTGATGTTTTTCTTCTGTTTAAATGCCTAAATGATATGGAATGTAATGTTATTTGAAAACTAATGTTTAATTGATCATTGAAATAGTTAACAGGGGAAGAAAAACAATGTTCCACCAAGTTTCTAGGACGTGGGGTTGAGGGAGTGGGGATACACAGGAGCGGCCTATGCAAAAGCTCCCAACAAATTTTTAGGAAACATGGGGGACATCGGCGTCTTAAAAACTTATAAATATAAAAATATATGATATATCATTGAAATTTTAATATTTATAATGTAACTATCTTTATCACTATATAATATATAACATTTACATCATGAAGGATAAATGATAAATCGATGAATCATATAATTGGAGTCTGAAACAAATTTAAAACGAAAAGCATGATATCATATAATCATACATCATACATGTAAGTTTGTAATTGTACAGTGTAACTACTAACAATGTACAATGAAAATAAATGTTTAAAGTTTTAAAGTTTAAACCATATTGGAGTTCCAACTATGAATACTGAATAATGAAATAAAAGTCAATTCCGATACATCAAGAGTCAATTTTTTGTAGATTCAACACTCAAGTCTAATATATCATATATCAAGATTCAAAATAAACTGAAGTCTAAAACAGAAAAGAAAATGTGAAAGGACAAGAGGAGGACTGAGAAGAGCGATATCATGAAAAGATGAAACAATGTTAAATGAACATTGAAAATAAAGTTTAAACCCTTACCGATCATAAAAATTAGGATTTTTTTGTTTCATTAAACAATTTTGTGATTTTTGTCTAGGGAAACGACCCCCTTCGCCTAGGAAACAACCCCATTTGGAGGATTCGACCTCGAAAATCTAGGAAACGCCCCCTTACAATTTTTCAAGCATACCTTCCTTTTTGGGAGCGTGAGGAAATGACCCCCAGTCGTCCCCAAGTCCCTGGAGGGCGAGGGAGCTAGGAAACTCAATCCCCAGGTGGGGGGATGCAACCCCGTGGAACACAGAAGAAAAACCTAATTCTAGCAGGTGCCCTAGAAAAAATCAACTCAAAACAATCTTTGTTGCTTCTACTTAGTATGTATATCAATATCAAACCCTAACAACTTCACTACTCATCTCTCTGGCAAACCCTGCCAAAATCCTTATCTCAACATATCTGCCTTTGTCAAAATAGTAGTCTCATGCACCTCTGGCAAACCTTCAGCGTTTGAATACAAATGTCAAATCCAAGCTCATAGATAATGTAACAATACTAGTCAACAGTAACATAAACCCTGCTCAAGGTCAAACCCTACGCAGCATCAACTCTTAATGATAATATGTGCTTACTACCCAACAAGTCAAGCCCTAGCAACTTCACTGCACATAAGCATTTACACTTTATAATAAAGAATTTAATCATCAAAGAACAACATCAAGACTCTCATGTCTCTAAGATTGCTCATTATGAAACTTTGATTGTTACACTTCTTTTGGAATTCAAAAATTGCATCCAAAAACCCTCAAAATCATTTATAATCACACATTATTATATATCATTCTACAAAATAACACTTTCTGAATGTCGTTCTACAAATTACTCAAATGCAAGTGCTTGTGCTACAAAATGCTCACCAAATATTACAAATAGTGCTCCGGACATGATTCGAATCTTTGACCTTCGCCTTACTTTAAGGATAGGCACTTGTGATTTTATGCATACAGCATTCAACGTGTAACTTCTACAAGTCTGCTTTTGGATCCCTTTTTGAAACAAAACCTCGAAATTAACATCAAATTCGACATATGGAAGAAATGTACTACAAGAGGGAGCCAAGTGTTCTTGATATTCAGTATAAGATGGTTTTGATACATCCAGTCATCAAAACAATTATGCTGTGAAAAAATTTAAGTGGAGACTGATACAATATATGTATTCCATTTTGACGGATTTCACGGAATTTTTAAGGCACAAGTGTAACATTGGATTCTCTTTACATAATACGGATGGAAGATTGCATTAACAAGAGTCACCATTATGTTGTCCTTGACTTCAAATATATCTTGAACTTGCTTAGTTTATTGCACAGTAGACTTCTCTAACCAAAGGTTGAGCCATACCAAAGGCATGTGCTAGAAGAACTGTAGTAGCCCACTGAGATTAATAATGTTATATCCACTGCCATGGCCAAGGGCTGAAATATGTCAAACTATAGATGCATGAGCCCCAAATTGTCGTAGTAGCAAGACAATGAAATGTGATTAGGGTTGTTTGATGACCGCAAACACAAGTATATTTTGAAGCAAGATCAGCCCTTCGATCTAATGTGAATTCCTTGCAAAGATTAATCAAGTCAACGAAACCCTTAAAACCAATAACCCATAAAATTTCACTATTTCCCAAGACTAAAATGCACAAGAAACTCAGGCCTTCCTTAAGGTATGTCTCTTCTCCACAAGGCCGAAAAAGATTTCAGAATTCAATTACATCAAATGATATTTCTTTATATCCATGTCATAAGGGATAAGATAGGGTTCCTTTCATAGATTTGCAAAGACATTATTTGAGGGATTTGATACACATCTTACGAGAGAAATTAGGTGAAATTCAAATTTTAAATTTGTTCTTGGAGCCAAAAGTTTTGGTGTCCAAAAATTCCAACATGCAATTAATTTTCACCAAAGATTTTATAAACCTTCCAGAAGTGGTTTTTTCCATGATTAAATATTCAATTTAATTCATAACAAGGACCTTACATCTTTGAGCTTTAATTTACCCACAGAGAAGCTACCACACCATATACTAATTTTGGGGGCTTTTGACCACAATGTGGGTGCTTCATCTCCAAATAAGTACACCTCTAAAACCGTGAGGGCTCTCATGGCATGCCATATACCACTAGAATCAGCTCGATGAGGAGAATCCAATGATTGTGATCTTAGGAGCAATCTAACATATCTTCGTCCTTAAAGATTCAAACAAGTGCGGGGCTTCTAGGGTTTTCCAAGGCTTCTTCCTTTAGAGCTTCCTACTAATGCAATCTAGGAAAATATTAAAAGCGTTCAATAATGAATGTTGGCATCAATGACAACACCATTCAACAAACTCCACAGACAGGAAGAGCACATCGAGTTGTTCGTTTAGTGTGGGATCAACAATTGTTTCTTGGTTCAATAGAAAGCAGAGATCAATCGCATTAAGTTTAGCTGAGGCTGAATACATGGCAACTAGTTTGGCAAGGTGCTAAGCTATTTGGTTGAGGAAGCTTCTCGTGAGCTTATTGAGAACATAGTTAGAGCCTACCGTGATACACTGTAACATTCAAAGTTGCATCAAGCTATCTAAAAAACTAGTGTTTCGTGATTCCTTTACGCGCATTGACATGTGTTATCACCACATCAGAGATATTGTTCAAAGAGGTATAGATTCACTCTAGTACATACCAACATAGGAGCAATCAATAGACATTCTAACAGGCACTGCTAGGGACCAAATTAGTTTACCTCAAAGAAATGTTGAGTGTAGCGCAAAACACCTTCCTCTCTAAGAGAGACTATTGATTGGAGTAGAGAAGAATTGTTCTGCTTTTGTAAGTGCCAGGACTAGTAGAAGACCACAAAAGATTGCCACGTTAGCAAAATATTAATTTACTGAACAATTTCCTAAAGTTAGACTTAGGAAAAAGTAAAAGCTCCTAAGTTAACTTGTGATTTAACCTTAGCCATCAATCACGATTTACTCTCAGTGATTGAAAAGGAGATTAGTGTTGAGGTCGAAATTATAAGATGAGATCAAGCAAGTTGGTGGCAAGTCAATTAAGCACAAGCAGGTGTGAAAGCACAATGAAGGAAGAGTGAGAGTTTCAACAGATCACAAAACTCAGCATTCAAACAAAAGAAATGGAGGGCCAAGCCTTTACAGCCCAGCATAGAAATCCATACAAGAGACAGGAAATGTGTGTGCGCGTGTGGATCAAACTCTTGCTATGTGCAAGAATTTCATAGATCAGTGCATAGGAAGGGAACCAATTTAGCTGGAGGACAAGTATTTTACTTGTGATAAAATAGGAAATTTTACCTTGTAATTCTAAAAAAAAAAAAAAAAGAGGAAGAATAATAAAATACACGCAATATTGCAAGTTTTCCCCGATGTTGCGATTTCCTAGGTGTATCGTGTTCTATGTGTTGATGTGCTTGTCTTTTGATTTATTTTCCATTGTGCGTGTTAAAAAAACTCATTGTATTTGAGGTTCAAGTTTCCAAAATATCAATTGTTTTTATTTCTGGGATTTTATTTCTTTGCAATGACATAAAATCTTTGACAATTTTATCTTTTTACTCCTTTTCTATTTTCCTAGGCCCTTTAAGGCAAGTTGCTAAGGCTAAGGCAAGGGCTAAATTCAACTAGGTTTGTTTGATGAAAGTCATTGGAGCTACTTTGGCTTGTTTTCATCTTGATTGAACTCATGCACTCAAAATCTAGACTCTTTCATGGTGAAATTGCCCTAGTAGGGATGACATCATAAACCCTAAGTAATTTATGCCCTAATAAACCCTAATCTTACACAAGGCTTCAACTTAGGGCTTATTTGAAGGTTTGACATCACTTATTGTCAATAGAATCATTAATTAAACCTTTTTTTGTATGCTTGCATGCCTAGATACACTTTTGTTGAGCATATCTTGAAACCCTAGGTATCAAGTATTCTTTTTAAGGCTTTTTTTGGTACATTGTTCCATTTACATAGATAATAGTGCCCTAATCCATAAAGTACTTTGCTTAGCCTTTCACATATATCACCTTGAGCCAATTGACATAGAATATCCTTTAGGTGAGAAAACAAGAAGCCTCCCGTGTGGTGAAACTTCATTAAAGAGCAGGAGGTTCATGCGAAGGTGATAGTGACAACCACCTCATTTTTTGCATCTTGGTATGGCTCTTACCTTGTGAGGCCTCTCACAAGACCTGCTATATTTTGAGGCAACGAGGCACTTTACAATAGACAAAAATTCCCCCTTTTGTAAAAAATGTAGACTTTAGCCTATTTTCTTTAGCTAATAAGACTTGGTTATAACTAGGAAACCCTTCCAACAATTAAAACATTTCAGATCCAGTAATATGCTTTAGAATCTACTCCATCAGAAGAACAATGAAATTCTCTTTCTTCAAAGCTTAGATTAAATTATGGAAATCGACACAGTTTCATTTCCCTAGGTTTCTTCCTGACTGGCACTTAATTGGACACATGGACAAAATGACGAACATTAATATGATCGTCGCATCAAAAGTTTTCTCAATTTTTTCTAAATCAATAGCTCTGATATTGGATGTACCTTTCTTAATTTATGTTAGACTGGTTTGACATCTTCTTAGAGGGGAACGACATGCTAGATTATCCTTTATGTTTCTCTTGGATTGGAAAGAAACAATTAGAGTCAATTATTCAACATGTCCAACAAAATCTCCCACAGGGCAGAATTCTTTTGACCCCAGGAAATTGTAATACCTTCAAAATGACGCTAGAGAGGCTCTTCGAGAAGGAGAAAATTACAATTCATCGCCTTCATAGTCATGAATTAACACATTTAATTCAATGTGCACTTGCAAAGTGCAAAAGAACAAAAATTAAGAAGTTTGAAACAAATTGCTTTCCGATTAATGCTTGGTTTGACGAGGAATGAAAAAAGGAAAGGAGAATGGGGAAAGAGTCAAACAAGGATAACATAAAGCTCAAAGCTTACGAGCAGTTATTAAGCAAGAAAAAGGTCGATTTCATGGTTTCAAGGAGGGAAGAACTAATCTTCCTTGGGAAAAATAATCCCAAATTATTTTGGAAGGAGCTCCAACTGAAAAAGACACAAATTGGAAATAATACTACAGCTTCTAAATGGTTTGACTATGCAAGACAACTCTATGGGCAGGTTCCCAAGGTTGACCCTTCCCCCTTGGTCAACATTGATACTGAACTCTTCACGGTACAAGAGGTAGAGAAGTGTATCAAGAAGTTGGGTGTTGGAAAAGAAAAAGACTTAGCTGAACTCCAAGCATAATATCTAAAGTGGGGCTCAAAGATTCTTGCACCTCACATTACAAAAATCTTCAACATCATACAACAAAGGCTCCCCACAGATTGGACAACTAGTCTGGCAATACCTCTTTTCGAGAGCGGTGACATCAATAATCCCTCCAATTATAGGACCATCATGATAAACCCTTTGTTTGCAAAGCTATTTGGAAGCATGCTAGAAAACAAAACTAGCAAGTGGGCAGAAGAAAGAGATAAGCGTGCTAAAGGGAAAGCAAGTTTTAGACCTAAACATTCCATAGTTGATTATTGCATAACTTTAAGGCACATCATTGAAAAAGTTTGGGAAGAAAAGGAAGAAGTCCTTTGTTGCTTTGTTGATTTCAGAAAAGTGTTTGACTCGGTTCCTTGGGATAAGCTTTGGCACAGAATGGAGGAACTTGGGGTTCCTAAACATTTGAGAGCAGCTGTGCTTATGAAGAGGTGAAAGTCAAAATTAGAATTGCAACAGGCATTTCTGAAAGTTTTTATATATTGACAAGCTTGAGGAGTGGTTAAATTCGCAAAGGGGTGATGGTATCTATTTGGGCAAGTTTGTAATAAGGCTTCTTTTATATGTAGATGACCTTATTCCGATTGCTAAATCGGCTCTTCGTTTGCAAGAGTACTTACTATCCCTTGAGCATTTTTGTAGAAGTTTGGGGATGCAAGTCAATGTCAGCAAAACGAAAGTAGTGGTCTTCTCTAAGAAAAGAAAACATAACCAATGTAAGTTTTACTTTGAAGACAACATTCTAGAAGAAGTTGCGAATTACAAAAACCTTGGAATTGACTTCAACAAAAATCTAGGTTGGAATGGTTGTAGAAAGAAAGGAACTTTGGGGGTTTGGAAAGCATTTTATGATTTTCAAAATAGGTGTAGAGAGGTAGATTTATGGGACTGGAAAACCACTCAAACTCTTTTTGGGCTTCTAGTGATTCCGGTGATTCTCTATGGTTGTGAACTATGGGCCAGCAATACATCCTACATGCAGTGGAGACAATTTGAGAAAATTCGGAAGCATTTGATTACAAACAAATTTAAGATTAAAAGTGTAGTTCCTTATGATATCTTGTTAAGTGAAACAGGGACTATTCCTATTCAAGCAATTGCTATGGTGCGAGTCATACAGTGTTTAAAAAAAATTGAGCAAATGGAAGAGGGTAGATGGCCTAAGGTTGTCTTTAATGATAGATTGTGCAAGAGCAAAAAAACTTGGATGCAACAAAATTACAAATGGTTTAGTAAATGCGTGCCCCATAAACAACAAAGAGATAAAAGCTTTTGTTATCGAAAAGTTCCTCAAGAGTACTTGGGATAAAGAGCTAGGCAGAAAGCAAAATTACTATATTGAAGCAGAAGTATTTAATGATAATCCCACTCATAGTTATCAACTAAAAGCATACATAGAGGTCAATATCTCTTGGAGAGCCAAAATTCTTATTGCTTAGTTAAGGACTAATTCTCATCAACTTCGTTGTGAAACAGAGCGCTGGAAAAGGCCAAAGGAAGTGTGGGAAGAAAGAGTATGCATTTTTTGTTCTTCCAGAAAAGTGGAAACAGAAAAACATTCATTTTAGAATGTGAGGTTTTCAAAGACAACAGGGAAAGTTATGCAGATATGCTGGCAGCTAGCTCTTGGGATAATCTATTTAGCGAGGGGTTTGTCGAGAAGTTGGGAGCATTTATTTTGAAGCTTCACAGAAAAAGGGCTGAATACATCAAACACATGAAAAAGCAATCTGTCCCATAGGCTATCTTTAGCCTCGTGGACCTTAAAATTTCTTTCTTTCTTTCTTTCTATGGTCTTAGAGCTTCATAGATCCAAGCAAAGACATCAGTGTTGTGACCATTGCGATAAAATCAGAAAATTGCAATTTTTTCACAGGCCCAATTTTTTCAGCGATTTTTTCCTCAACAAGAAATCACAATTTGATGGCAAAAAATTGCCAGTCTGCACCTAGACTTGCTTATAAGTAATTTCATGTGTTTTTTTGCCAATGTTCACCCATTTTTTCTGATTTTTTCCTGATTTTTACAATTTCTTCTTTTTCCAGACCCTCGCCAATTTTATCCCAATGCCAATGTTCACAACATTGATCCTTATGCTATCTAAACAATCGTAGATCCAAGGTTGATGTCCTAAATATCTTTTTACCGTGCCCAAATTAATCAGCTCACAATTCATAGCAGAATTGTTTGTTTTGACATTGACAGATTTTCTTGATCTGCTCCTTTGAGAATTGAATTGCACTTTAAATTTCCCATACCATCTTGACAATTCACCATAGCTTTTGAATGCTCTTCATCGTCTATTACTACATCCTTAAGCGTGCCCTCACGAATCAAAAAATTAGATAATCTATTGATCATCATTGAATACCCACAAGTTAGTGATATTGTTTGGGATTAAAGGCTGAAAAGGATTTCAATAGAAATCCTTTGGTGGAATATCATCTAATGGAGCCAGCCTAGAAACAACATTAGCTAGCTGCTAGAGTGTTCACAACTGCAATCTTACAATGAGGAATGGACTCAATATTAAATGGCAATTCTACGAATGAAGAAAAAGACAACATTCATAAAATATTGAGTACAATGACATTTCAAGTATATATCAAATATCAAATATATCAACTCTAGTGATTGCTGAAACTAGAGTTGTTTGGATTTTATCATTTTACAACTAATGATTTTATCCCTTGGATTTTACAGATTAATTTTGGTGGTTTCTGCACAAATACATCATATTTTGCACCTCATGGCCTGGCAGTAAAGTAATGTCAAACTTACAAAAGCAAAGTTTTAAAAATGGGAAAACAAAAAAATGGATGTTTCAACATATCTAATATATTACAAAATTAATGTATTCAGTAGGTTTCAGATTTAATGACCAATTTGAAGAAGACAGAAAAACAAATCAACATTATCATATTCAACATTATACTTACTATAAATTAAATCCCAACCATGTAATTGTTATAAACATTCCGGAAGTCGGCATAAAGAAGCACATTTCAAATTAGAGGAGAACATGCAGAAATAGAGAGCAGTACCATCAAAGACTGTGTCTGGTACACGGCAGACAGCTTCCTTGAAATCATTTACAATAAGCATCTGGTAATGCAAAATACACAGGACTTTAAATTGTAACACACAAACCCTATAAACAAAGAGTGATCTGGTTTCCTGTTTTAGGTAGTTCAAGTTCCAAGCAAACAAATAATATAGGTAATGTCAAATAGGGAAAACAACCTGTGAGTATCTTTTATAACTTGCAGTTGTATTAGGAAAATCAAGATCTACAATCTGCGTAAACATAAGAGAAAATAATAGATCAGTGTGAGATGTATTCCAGAAATGTAAAACATGATACGTAAAATAATGCTGATTGCCACCACTCAGTTATTGTTTTCCCAATAACAAGAAGCACAGCTACTATAAAAAGCAAATACACCATTTGCACAAAAGCTGCATGAACAAAATCAGATCATGCATAAATGTTCAAAAGAAAAATATTTGGTAGATGTCTCTCAAAATATACTCTGGAAATAAAACTTCCTCGAAAAATAACAAAATAGAAGAAGAATCTTTCTTTGGCAAGTTTCTTTTGTAACAATGTGTTGAAGACAATTTCCATACAGAAATAAACCATTATAAATACCAAGAGCAAAAAGCTTAGCAGTTAGACTACTCCAAATATCCAAATTACAACCCTTCACCTCCAGCCAGACTGTTATTAATCTTCCTTGAAGCAACAACCATACTAGATCTCTAGCCTTTAAGTCTCTAAACACTGCCCTTATTTGATCATTGAATGATCCTGGTTTTCACAATGTCTAGATATATCTGAAATTGTTGCAAACAATCTGGAAAAGCATGAACATCGTCCATAAATTTGGATCCTTCAGATCAAATATATGATCATAAACAGACAAATGAATATGTTGCAAAGATACTGATATTGGACTGAATGTGTAAGCACATCTTGTATCACTGCAAATGATTTTACAAGAGTGTGGACTCCATCGATAAACACCACTGGATGCAACGAGGAAAATGAAACATCACTGTATGAAATATGTAATTAGCAGGTTGATATAATCAATCATACACTTTAGGACTACACAAACTGTGTTCATTTGATTGGCTATGCAAAGAAAATTTCCCATCGGAACAGCAGCCACAAACATTTTTTGGTTTGTAATATGGTGATGGAGCATCCCTGGTTAAGCAAGTTATCCTGTGCGCATTTAAATTCATTGATAGGAATGGAAAAATTAGAAGTATTTCCAGCTAAATTTTCAGGCCCTCAAGATGCCTGCACTGATCTGGCCATGCATTTTCCTGAATTGTGGAAATAAAGATAACTTCGTTTTTGCTTTTAAGCACAATAAAATGTGAGAATGTGTTATAAGAGTTCCTGTTATACTCAAATTTCTGTAATATAAGAATGAATTTCTGTAATAAATTAATTGATAAGAATGAATGAGAATGTTGATTACAATGTCACTCGGACTTGGGCTATATAGCATTGACCAGTCACAAGGAGGGGTATTCACCCTTTACAAACCAATTAATTATTGTTATTTATTATATATTTTGTTTATAACATTGCCATCCATCGGGACCACTTGTTCTGCTTATCTGTCACAAAACAGCGGAGGCAAGTTTCCGGGCATTTATTTACAAATTTTATTTGACCATCTGTTTGCAGGTGATAGGCTGAACTCATATGAAGTGATATTCCAGCTTGTTTGCAAAATTCTCTCCAAAATTTTTCTTAAATTTTGCGTCCCTATCACTAAAAATGACCTTTGGAAACCCATGCCATTTATCAATGTTCTTACTAAAGACATCAACAATTTGTTTTATTGAATCTGTCTTTCTTATTGCCATAAAATGAGCATATTTAGTCAATCTGTCAACTGTGACAAAAATCTTTATAAAGATTGAATAAATTTACTTAAAATAAATTAACCTTTTTTCTCTCTTTTTTTAAATAAATTGTAAGTTATTATTCTTAATTAACCAAACCAAAAGACACAAGCCAAAAAGATATGACATATGGGAAAGAAAAAAAATGTATGGACAGATGTTCATGTTCAGGAAATCCCACATGTCATAGGCATATCTCCTCCCTGACACATGAGGTATAATGTGGCCTTTGATTGCATCTAGAAGGATTCTCTTAGCCTTCACATTCTGCTTGTTGAAGTCTGCCAACTGGACTGGATCAGTGGGTGGTTGTACTGCACTCTACAATATCCCACACCTCAACTTCCTCAAGCAGTAAGATTGTCCTCTCCTTCCATGGGCCAAAATTTTCAGCGCCACTCAGCCTATCCTCCACCCTCAACCAAGTAGCCAACTGACCCTCTCAACCAACACAACTTCTCGATTACTGAAAATAAACAAACAACCTCCCTCTCAACCACAAGTCTCTGGTATAGGGTGTTTCTGCTTGCCGGTCAATCTCTGACCCTGGAAAAACCCACAAGGGGAAAACCAGTTTGAAGGAGTTTTTATTGCTTATCTCACAGAAATAATTACAGCATTAAATTACACAGGTATCTATCTCCCTTTTAGGAACTCTGCCCAGCTCCTTAAAGTTTATGCCATGTCTGGAAATTTGTGCATAGTCCAGCAATCTCTGCCCCTAGGAATGCATGCCACTTCCCAGACTTTCAGACCTTGGAACTCATGCCTGAACTCAGGAATAAATGCCCCTCAAACTTAGCCACTAAGACTTTTTCAACAATTGGAATTTCGTGCCACTTCCCAATAATTCCTTCTCGAATTTCGGGCCACTATCAGAAGATTTCCAGCCTGGAAATTTGTGCTTGCAATCTGCAATCTCTGCCTCTAGTTGTGCATCTGTCAGACTGTTCTCCTCGATTTTTGAGCCTGATATCTCTGCTGTCAGACCTTGAAACTCAGGCATGATACCTCCTTTCCTGTCTCAATTTCAACGCTGGAACAGAACTTACAACTCGGGTATGTTACCTCTGCTGTCAGACCTTAAACTCGGGAGTGATACCTCCTCAAACCAGCACTGGTGATGGCCTGCAAATCTGCCTGGAAACTCGCACTGCAACTCAGCCGTTGACCTCGGGCTGCATGCTTCTCTTCTCCTTCAGCTGTGTGCCACTCCTAACCATGAAATTCGGGCCTGCTATAGTCTTCTCCTGCTGCAAATTTCTTTCCTCCAACAAAAGCTCTCTCAGCCTTCTCCTCTTCTCCTTGCTGTCCTCATATACTTCACATGTAGAATGAGAGCCTCCTTTAGTAGAAGCTATCGCAAGCTCCTCTTGAAGCTATCTCAGCCTCTTCTTCTCCTTCTCCAACTCTATATTGTAGAATGAATTCTCTTTCTTTGGTTTTTCTCTCTTTTTAGTCTTCATAATGAAGTGAAGCCCTAACCTTATGACCAAGGGCTGCTATTAGATCTCAACTCTCCTTGATCAAAGGTGGAGATCTAATCTCTCATTGACCCCCTTTTCATGTCTCCGCATTCATTAATGACTTCCCTAGTCACATTATAACTTTAAGTTGTACCATGTACTTTTTCTCATAAAGTCACTTTAATACAATAAAATACCTAGTACATTTTGAACTTTATAAAGTTACTAAAAGTCACACGACTTTAATAACTCATAAAGTCAGCCACTAAAAAGGTTATCATATGTTTTCCTAGGTGAAAGGCAAAAAGCACTAGGAAACACTTCCTTGGTACCCTTTTTCTCAACACTTGGGAGATTGAAGGCTTCCACAACCATAGGAGAGTCAAAGAGGTAGGGTCTAACACCATTCTTTTTTTTTCATGCAACATTTGTGTTTTTTATATGTTGAATGAATCTAGAATCTAGATGTTTTCTTCTCCTACTCTTTCCCATTCCTCCCTCATTTTGTTGCAAGCAAGAATCTCAAACTTCAACAAACATGATAGGTTGTAATGTCCCTTCCTAAATTAGTTTAATTTCCCACAATTTTGGATAGTTTTGGAGGATATGGAACCCCCTCAATTTTGATATAGGGACTTAGGGAAAAAAAGAGGGTCATATTATTTTGTTAGTGGAGTGTGGGGGCCACCCACATGAGGAAACCGGACTTGGCCAAGTGAAGAGTTTGAATAGCCTTGGAGGGAAGTCGAATGGCAAGGTGGAGAGGCCCATGTGGGAAGGAAGGTCCGCGAAATTATAAATAGGAGGAGCTCATTCTCACAAAGGATATTTTGCTAATTGAACTCATTTTAGTTGCTCGAGTTGCTTAGCCAAGTCACCCGTTGTTTAGCAACGAATTTTCCGCGTAGAGAACTCACCATTTCTTCGAGGGACTTCGAGTGACACTCTAAAGAGGTTTTGTCACATCATTCCGGAGGAGAGATGGGGGATATTTCAACACTTACATTTAGACATTCACTCAACCATAGTGTGTTCCAAGAAGACACAGGAGGAGCATACGTGGGGGTCGTTTTGGCAATCTTTTGGGAAGCAATTGCCGAAAGAATTTTGGTGAGGAAAGTTCAGGGATATAGTAGACTTTGGGTGGAATTTTGGAGCAGAAGGAGGCAGCTACAGTGTAGTATGAATTTGCAGCTCCTAGGCTAGTGCAATAGCCTCTCACTGGGCACACGTGCGAGTTGGAGGATTGTGTTGTGAGGCTGGTACTTGCCGGGGAAAAAAGGGAAGCCTTTGGGGGAGTGTTTGCAACAATTTGGAGTTCTTGGGGAAGGATTCCACTGGTGTGCAAGCAAGTCATACTTCCTAGCAGTTTGTGGAGGACATGGTGCTTTGGCAATCGAATTTCAGGGATCAAAACTAGGCGAAACTCTTTCTGGGTTTTTGTGGGTTTTGCTTGAGGAGCTTGGGATTAATTTGGCAGAATTTCCTGAGCACTGGAGATGGGGTTTTCAGCATCTTTGCAGGAGACAGTGCAATTTTGTTGGGGCAGCACAAGGCGACATTGAGATAGCTGATTTTGTCATCCGGACTTGTAGTTTGATCACCTGGGCTTTGCTACGCTTGCCTTTGGGGCAAGCCTAGGTGCACTCCTCCCACATTATTGTATTATTGCTCCATATTCATAATAAAATGGCTCAGTTGCTTCTCACTTTCAATATATTTATGGGTGTGCTCTAAAGTTTGAAGTTTTTTGTTGTTAAATTTGTTGTTTGCTTTGCATATCAATGTTTTTCCTAGTTTGAAACATTACAATGGTATCAGAGCCCATATCTTGGCTCAGTGATGGGATACTTTTCCTATGAGTGAGGAGGACAGGCAGAATATCACCTATATAAGACAAAGGTACCGGAGCTAGGAGAGGTAGTTAGAGATTACACCAAACACTGAGGAGCGTGGGAAGGTTGTGGTAGTAGAGGACATAGTGGAACCCAGGGGTAAGGAGGAGATGGCCTTTGATAGCCTCTTGAAGGCCTTTGGTGATTTAGCGAAGGGGCAGAAGGAGACGTTGGATGAGATCAAACAGCAAAACCAAGACCAAAGCATCCACTGGGATTTCCTATTTCGGGAGACTTCTGGGGCCTCCCAACAGTTCGACCACCCTTCACCAGCTACTCTCACCCACCAGCCTCCGGTGGTTCAAGTAGGACCAGACTACCTTCTTTCCTACCGTCAACACCTAGTGAGCAGGGTGGACCAGATGACCAGATGCCCATGGGGGGAGTATTTTAGGGAATGGCAATCCATAAGGGAAGATTTCAAGGCAACCCTATCGTTTAGAGACTATTGTCAGCACAAACAAAATGAGAAGGGCAAGATTTATGGAGGTCGGGGCATGCAAAGCTCCGAGTTGCAGCATACTATTAGGAGGATGTACTTCCCCATATATGATGGCACTACCAGTACCAACTGCACAACTCGAGCTTGGGTGGAGAAGTTGGATATTTATTTCCATCTCAATAGGATGATAGAGGTGGAAGCCATTAAAATGGCTACCCTACACTTGGAGGGGGAGGCACACAACTGGTGGTTTCACAACTTTCCCACCTTGGGGCATGCCAACGTGACTTTCTATTAGGATTTCACAAGGAGAGTGGTGGAGCGTTTTGACCAAATAGATCCAGAGGCTCACTTAAGGGAGTTGACCCAACTCAGACAGACGGGTCATCTAGAGCAGTATATATCAGAGTTTCTAAGGGTTTCAGTCATGGTGCCAGATTTATCATATGCTAGGAGGGTGTACACACTCATAAAGAGATTGCTCGAGCCACTGCGTGGACTGGTTAAGTTATGTAGGCCTTCTACTCTACAGGAGGTCATGACATGTGCTAGAGACCTACAGGGGGCCATCCCCAAGATCCGGGCACCTATTCTATCACGTACTCCCTACCCTCAAAAGGGAAGTGATACTAGACCACCACCACAGAGAGCAGCCCAAGGACGTGGGTAGCTAAATGAGGAGACTCGGAGAGACCTTAGGAGGAGGAAACTTTGCTTTACTTGTCGGGAGCCATGGACACTAGGCCATCGGTGCACAGCGTGCAAGTCCCAATATATCGTGGTCTTTTCAGATAGTGATTAGGAGGATGATGTTGAGCTGGAGTATAGTGGGGGAGACAGTGAGGGTCAGGCAGAGAGGGGACCACCACCACCACCACATGGGGGAGCATCTTTTACACCATTTCGGGGAGTCCTTGCTTCCTTGTGCGGGGTCCCCAAATTTATGACCATGAGGATCAAAAGCACAGTGTAGGGGCAACGTGTCTCAGTCCTAGTAGATAGTGGGGCCACCCACAATTTCATTGGTCCTCAGATGGTCCAGAGGAGGGGCATCACCACAACAGAGTTTGAGGGGTTTTCCCTTCTGGTATCGAGGGACAGGGCTATGCAGTGCACTTGGTATATTCCTGCTTTGACAATGACCATGTGGAACTACTCGATGTTTGGACCATTTATTCGTAGTGGACGTGTCAGACGCCAATGTAATGATGGGTGTCCAATGGCTATACTCCCTTGGCTGGGTCACCACCAATTGGAGGAAGTTGGAGATGGAGTTCACCGGGCCAGATGGCAAGCTGAGTCCTTAGGGGAATGAACTCGTATCCTCCACAAATAGTTTCAGCACATCGGATGGAGGCAGATTTGAGGCATGAAGACATAGCGTGGGTCGTGGAGCTGAGGATTTCAGACACTGGGGGATAGGCCCAACTGCCACACTAGGACATACAAGGCATCTTAGACAAATACTGGATGGTATTTGGGGACATCCCACCAGGAAGCCACTAGACAAGGGATTCGAACACACTTTTGAGTTGGAGCCTGGTGTGCAGGCAGTTATCACCACCCCTTATAGGCACCCCAAGGCCTATAAGGACGAGATTAGGCGGGCCATCAGGGAGTTGTTTACATTGGGCCACATTAGGCTGAGTTCCATCCCCTTTGCTTCTTCAATGGTGCTAGTGAAGAAGAAGGACGAAACCTTGTGCATGTGCATTGATTACAAGGCGCTCAACAAGAAGACTTTGAAGAACTGATACCTCATCCCGCAAATTGATGAGTTGATGGATGAGCTTAGAGGAGCCAAGTACTTCCCTAAGATAGATTTGCGCTCAGGGTACCACCAGATCAGGGTGACAAATCAAGACATCCCTAAGATGGCCTCCAGATCCCATAATGGGCATTTCGAGTTTCTGGTCATGCCCTTTGGGTTGACCAACGCACCTGCCACCTTCTAGTTATGTATCAACCATGTGTTCCTAGGGCAATTGAGGAGGTTTGTATTGGTATTCTTCGACGACATCTTAATCTACAGCAAAACCTAGGATAACCACATGTAGCACCTGGAGGCGGTGTTGTGTATTTTGGAGGAACAATGATTTTATGCCAAATTGTCCAAGTGTGAGTTTGGGCCAATGGAGATGCTCTACTTAGGACACATCATTGGCGCAAACGAGGTGAAGGTGCATGACAAGAAGATACGATCCATTCGGGATTGGTCGGCGCTTAGAGATGTGACAGCGTTGAGGCGGTTTTGGGGCATTTGCATTTATTACCGAAAGTTTGTCAAGGGATTCTCGCAGTTTGCGACACCCCTCACGGATTTGACCAAGGGGGCTTTTGCATGGAAAGATGGAGCCCAGTTAGCTTTTAATCACCTCAAGGAGGTGATGAGTAGTTTCCCGGCGTTGGCACTCCCGGATTTCACTCAGTCGTTCACAGTGGAGTGTGATGCGTCAGGAGGGGGGATTGGGGCAGTATTGTCCCAGGATGGACATCCCATTGATTTCAAGAGTTAGAAGCTCCTACCACATAAGAGGTTGTATTCTATATGCGACAAAGAGATATTGACCATCATGCATGTGTTGGCCAAATTCCGACAATACTTAGTGGGTAACCGATTTCAATTTTCGGGTGAAGACAGATCACAATAGTTTGCACCACTTCATGGGGCAGGGCCTCAATGGCAGACAGCAGAGATGGGTCAGCAAGGTGCAGGCCTACGATTTCGATATTGAGTACATGCGAGGAAAGCACAACGTAGTGGCTGATGCATTATCCAAGAGACTCACAGGCCTCTCACTCATGAGCATTTGCCATGACTGGAAGGCACAGTTGTTGGTAGAGTACTCCAAAGATCGGCAAGCATGTGAGATCTTGGAGGGAACACATGTAGATGAGCGCTATCGAGTGATGGTTGAGATCATATATTACAAGGGGCGCATATTTTTGCTATCAGGCTCACAGTTGAGGGAGAGGGTACTCCATGCAGCACATGGCTCCCCATTATCAAGGCATCAGGGGTTCAAGAAGACGTACATGGCAATCAAAGAGCGCTTCACTTGGAAGGGCCTTAAGGGGGACATGTTGAGGTATGTGTAGGAGTTTGAGGCATGCCAAAGGAACAAAGGGGAATTGACCCATCCAACTGGGTTGTTGCAGCCTCTTCCCATTCCTGAGGGGAAATGGGAGAGTATCTCCATGGATTTCATCACGTGGCTTCGAACGGTGCATGGCAAGGATGTTGAAAATGGCAACAAGAAATGCTAAAAATAGAAGTGCTAAAAATAGCACTGCTAAAAATAGTAGTTTGAGTACCAGTGCTAGATTGGGCAACAGGGAATGAAAAATGGAAGTGCTAAAAATAGCATTCTATTTTTAGCAATTCAGGAAAGTAAAATTCGAATTTGAACTTAATAGCTGTTTGAAAATAAATTAATTAATTCTCCATGAGTTAACTAGTTGTGAAAAATCAAACATGAAGTCTATGTGAGGACATGCAACAGTTTCTCTATTAATTGAGGAATTTATCCATCAATTAAAGAGATAAGGATGAGTTCTAATTTGAGTCGTAATTAGTTGGCTCAGTTCACTGAGTCAAGTCCAGTTATAATTGATTTAAACAGTTTGTTTAAATTAAGTAAGTTCAGTTAATTAATGCATGCTTGCATATAACTGATGCACTTCAGATAACTGAAGATTCTCTCATGAATAACTCATGCATGTCAGTTAAAACAGAGACCCAGTTGATATCAAAGAAGGGACAGTGTACTATCAGTTGGATGAATATTTTTCCTATAAAGGAAGCTCATCCATGATGAGGATTTATCTCCTTCAGGACTGCATAGTTGGATCAGAGGTTAGTGAGTGTGTGAAGAGGCCAATTCACACAAGTGGCTGCACTAGACCCCAATCAAAATTGCGCAAAGAAATAGGAGGCTTGGAGGGCAGGCCAAAGGTTTGAGAGAGGCCTTTAACTGTCTATGAGCACGCAGAGGTATTGCAGAGAGAGTAGGATGGCTTTTGAGCTGATTCTTTTTGTAATACTGGTTATATTTCCACTTGTATGATAATACAGAGTTCGAGTTTTAGGCTGAGGCTTTCCCCTGGTTATATCTTCTGTGTTGTGTGATTGATTTCTCCATATCAGTTATATGTGTTCTTATTGATGTTGCTCATGTTCGATTAAGCTTCCGCTAAATTGGTTGTAGAAGTAGATCTTGTATTGTGTTTTAGTATATTGCATAATCTATTGATCTACAGTGGCAATTTCTACATGGTATCAAAGCTAGCTGATTTGTAGAGAATTTTTACAAAGGATTGTATTTATGTGGTGGTTGATCGGCTGACCAAATATGCCCATTTCTTCGCGATTCTGACCCAGTATTCAACCTCACAAGTGGTCGAGTTGTTCTTTAGGGAGGTCTTCCATTTGCATGGAATCCCTAAGACAATAGCTAGCGACAGAGACATTCGGTTCATGGGGGGATTCTGGCAGGAGCTCTTCAGATTTGTGGGTATTGAGCTCACCCCGAGCACAAGTTACCACCCATAGACAAACGGTCAAACAAAGCAGGTTAATAAATGGTTGGAGGTTTATCTCAGGAACTACGTGATCGGGCAGCAAAGGGCATGGATTCAATGGCTGCACTTGGGCAAGTATTGCTACAACACCACTCATCACATGTCCATCCATGTGTCGCCCTTCCGTGCTTTGTATGGTTATGATGCCTTACATTTCGTTGATATTGTTTTTGGAGACAACAGGGCCCCAAAGGCCAAAGATTGGATCCTAGAGAGCTAAGACATTCTCAAGGCTCTAAAGGACAACTTATTGACAGCACAAAATTAGCTAAAGGCGTATACTGATAAGCATAGGGTTGAGAGGCATTTTGAGGAGAGAGACTTGGTGTTCCTACGGCTACAACCATAGCGACAGTCTACCATGAAGCAAAAAGGGGCCGAGAAGCTACAACCATGTTTCTATGGGCCATATAGGGTGGTTAGGAGAGTTGAAGAGGTGGCCTACAAGCTGAATCTTCCCCTGGGCAGCAAGATTCACAATATTTCCATGTTTCGTGCCTCAAGAAGGTGTTGGGCCAACAGGTGATGGTAGTTGTAGAGTTGCCCCCGCTTGATGATTAGGGGCATCTGGTTTTGGAACCGAAGGCCATTCTGGAGATTCGGGAAAAGAAGTTAAGGAATAGGACCATCAGAGAGTTTTCGGTGCGTTGGAAGAGCTTGCAGGATGAGGATGCCACCTGGGAGGGTGAGCACATATTGGAGCATCCAGCGCTGAAGTTGCTTGGGGACAAGAAATATTTGGGAGGGGAGGATTGTAGCGTCCCTTCCTACATTATTTTGTTACAGGTTTAATTTCCCACAATTTTGGGTAGTTTTGGAGGCCATGGAACCCACTCAATTTTGATATAGGGAATTAGGGAACAAAAGAAGGTCATATTATTTTGTTAGTGGAGTGTGGGGGCCACCAACATGAGAAAAACACGCTTGACAAAGTGAAGAGTTCGAATAGCCTTGGAGGGAAGTCGAATGGCAAGGTGAAGGGGGCCATGTGGGAAGGAAGGCCCATGAAATTATAAATAGGAGCTCATCGTCACAAAATATCTTTTGCCAATTGAACTCATTTTAGTTGCTCAAGTTGCTTAGTTGGGTCACCTGTTGTTTAGCGACGAATTTTCTGTGCGGAGAACTCCCCCTTTCTTCGAGGGACTTCGAGTGCCACCCCAGAGAGGTTTTATCAAATCATTCCAAAGGACAACTGGGGGAGATTTCAACACTTACATTCAGACATTCACTCAACCATAGCGTGTTCCAAGAGGATGCAGGAGGAGCACACATGGGGGTCATTTCGGGAGTCTTCTAGGAAGCAATTGCCAGGAGAATTTTGGTGAGGAAAGTTCAAGGATATAGCATAATTTGGGTGGATTTTTGGAGCAGGAGGAGGCAAATACAGTTTAATATGAATTTGCAGCTCATGGGCCAGCGCAATAGCCTTTCACTGGGCACACGTGGGAGTTGGAGGATTGTGTTGTGAGACTGGTACTTGTCAAGGAGATAAGGGAAGCCTTTGGGGGAGTTTTTGTAGCAATTTTGGAGTGCTTGGAAAAGGATTTCACTGTTGTGCAGGCAAGTCGTACTTCCTAGCAGTTTGTGGAGGACGTGGTGCTTTGGGGGCCGATTTTCAAGGGTCAAAACCAGGCCAAACCCTTTCTGGGTTTTGGTGAGTTTTGCTTTAGGAGTTTGGGATTAAATTCGCAGAATTTTTTAGCACTAGAGATGGGGTTTTCAGTAGTATCTTCGCAGGAGACAGTGCAGGTTTTCTAGTGTTGGAATTTCTAAGTTTAACCCATTAAAAATTCTCCCTGTACTATCTGATTTACTTCTTCCTACTTGTTCAATTACTTAACAAGTTATTTACCATGTAAATACTGAAAATAAATACAAGTACAATATCAACACATATAGATCATCAACTGAAAGTAAACAAGCACACAAGTCACACCGTTGTTTTGGGACTAATGTCCTCAGAAAAACCCAATGCAGGAAAATCGGTGCAGCTATTCAAATGGTTTTATTATTATGCAGTTTCATAATACAACCTAGGTGCCAGAAATGGCTCACCCAACAGAGAATGCCCTCGACAGTAGTACCTCTCAGTCAGAGACAGATATTCTGGCTAAATCATTGGATGAACGATCCCACAGCAACAATGCAACTTCTGTTGCTCTGTGTCACTCTGATAGAGACATGCCTTGTTTGTGAAAGGGTACTTACCTGGCTATAATACAGGACCCTCATTCTCATTTGTACTCATCCTACATCAATTGTTTATATAATATATAGTTTACACTTACTATCCTATGATGGATGTATTTGTCTACGAAGTATTTTAAATATTTCCGCTACATAGAGTCGTGTTCTCCGATCCAGGTCCTTGACCATCAAATTCATCAACATTGGTATCAGAGTTGTTCAATCCTCTGGTCACTAAACTGCTGCATAGAGTCGTGTTCTCCGATCTAGGTCTTTGACCGTCAAATTCATCAACATTGTTGTCGTTGAAGCGTTTTGCTACAAGAATTTGGAGTTTCTCCATTTAGCTATCAAGCATTTGGCCATTCAATAATAATAATAATAACAAATTTATATATATATATATATATATATATATATATAGATATAAGATCTGGAGAGAAAAATCAAAAAACAAAAAAAAAATCAATTCAAAAAAAAGAAAAATAAATAAAATAAGTACATATAAAGATTAAAAAAATATATATAGTCAGATGTAAATTTTGAAGAACATTCATATATATAAAAAGGTTCTACATTATTGATAAAAAGTGCATGATAAAGTAAAGAGGGAATATTTCCAAATATATTTAAAACTATACGCAAGAGAAGGAAGAGTAAACAACATTATCTTGATTCTTCATTAATTGGTTTACAAGCCCATGGTTTTAGAAACCCATGGTAATTGCCCATCGTATTTTAAAAGTAAAAGAAAAACAAAATGAATACAAAATCTATTTATGTGAATAGTAAGTTTTACTTTTTACATGGAAAACATTAACTGAGGTTTTAGAAACCCATGGTAATTGCCCATGGTATTTTAAAAGTAAAATAAAAACAAAAGGAATACAAAATTTCTTTATGTGAACGGTAAGTTTTACTTTTTACATGGAAAACATTAACCGAGTCAAAAGTACATAAGTGAACATATATTTTATATTATACCCCAAAGAGGTGAACAGCCATGTTTCACTAGGGTTGTAACTTTTCAAAAAGAAAAAAATTATTATAAATAAAAGATATATAAAGAGAAGTATTATATTATAAAGGGGTATTTACGGAAAAGTTCAAGTCATAAAATTATTGAAAATATATATAAGTACAAAGCGGGTATTATTATAAAAGGTTACATGAGGAGAAAATATCAGTTAAGAATTTACATTAAAGTGAAGTTTAAAGAGTTATATGAAATTTAAAAAATAAATACAAAGACAATAAGATATTTAAAAGAAGCCAATTGAAACAATATTTAAATATTCTTTTTAAAGTACAAAAGGAAAAAAAACGCAAGTAGAATTATATAAAAAGAATACAGAGTTTTGAAATATTAAGGATAATAGGAAATTGGATTAAAAGAGTTTTCAAGAAATATAAAAAAAAAGATATTTATATATATTAAAAAGACACTTTTAAAGGAGGCTTGAAGTACAAAGTCCAAAGGAACTTTAAATATAATACCTTAAGTCATCTCAACAAAACAAATGGGATCAATCATTGAAAAAAAAATGATGGAGCTCAATTCTAAAATGACGAAGGAAGAAAAATTTTCCTATAATAGTCTTTTAGTTACAGATCACGGAGTGATTACATTAAACGAAAGGGAAGTTTATGTCATCATCAACCCTAGCAATGATAAAAGTTATATCAACATCAACTTGGCAAATCAACTATTAATTCTAGAGCTAAGCATTGGTGTAAACAAAAAAAAAAATCGACAAAAAGAGTATAAAAATAGTGATCTACAGGTGACAATAGGTCATTATGACTACATATCTCAATTTCATGTTGTAAGGACGAATAAAAACACTAACATCATACTCGGTCAACCCTGGTTTAAGGATATGGGTACATTCATGTTAAACATAAATAAACAAGTTTTCACATTTCCTTATAAAGGGAAGATGGTCATGTTTCGAGACATAACAAGTAAATCAAAATCAATAAAATCTTCATTAGAAAAGCTTAAGGATATCTCAGACTTGATGTTTCAAGATAAAAAAAAAGAAGAAAAAAAAAAAAAAAAAAAAAAAAAAAAAAAAAAAAAACGATATCAAAAAAGCAAAAAGAGCTTGAAGAAGTCATTTGCAACAAAGACAGAAATTTCGCGCCTCAGAGTTTACCAAGAAAAACTACTTGAACAAGTCAAGAAAGCTCAAGCATCAAAGAAGAAAATTTATGTTTAAAGAACCTTAACCAAACATTGGTAGAGCAAATCAAGTGTTTAAAAGACGAGAAGTGTGAAGACCAAAATAAAGTTGACTTGGAGAATGAGGAATGCTTACATCTCAAAAATCATAATCAAAATCTGTTCAATCAGATTAAAAAACTTAAGGACGAAAATAAATCATTGACGAATAGGTTCAAAGAACTTGTTGCAAAGGAAGCATCAAAATCTCCAGATGTAACAGTGGAAACTGAAGAAACAATCATCAATACCACTAATCTCGTAGTTCAGGCAATTCCTAACCCTATTGAAGTAAAAACATACTCAGAGGTTGTCGTTCAAATAAAGGAGACACCAAATAATGATTCAGCAGTTAAGTCAACAACAACAATGCCTGATGGAAATCAGGAAACTGCCATAAAAATGTTTAAGGAAGTTCAAACAAGAAAAATTCCTTATCTACATCCAAATCACAAGAGTATACACCTTAATCAATCTACAAACCTATATCACGTAGAACATAACCAAACTTATGTTTCGAAGAATATTGAATTGAGCTCAATCCGGTCATACGATAACTATCACCAAACATCTCCAAAGATCAAAAGATTCTCCAGAAGATTAATCTAGGATGGTCCGCTCTGTTTTCAATACTACAATTCTATCTATCGCTCAAAACATCATATTGTCTTGTATCAACAAAGATAAAAGCTTAGAACAAGAAGATATTCTGAACAACAAAAGAGATCTGATTCTTCATCAGTAAGCTTTGAGGACAAAGCTTTTTGAAGGAGAAGACAATGTTATGAACATAAATTATGTAAAAATAAATAAAAATAGATAATAAATAATAATCATTATAATATAAATATAACAATAAATAAAAGTAAATTAACTAATGGTTAGTTAGTTAATAATGAAAAGGCATGTCTTAGAAACATGCCTGTTTGTGAAAGGGTACTTACCTGGCTATATATACAGGACCCTCATTCTCATTTGTATTCATCCTACATCAATTATTTATATAATATACAATTTACACTTACTATCCTACGATGGATGTATTTGTCTACGAAGTATTTTAAATATTTCTGCTACATATACGTCTTTTGGTCATTACAGCATCACCCTATCCGGCCCTCCAGCGCTTAGTCTGTCCCACGAAATTCTCCAAGCGTTGCCTCTAAGCCCTGCGTCAGCCTTTCTGGGCTCTGCGTCAGCTTCTGGAGCCTCTGCATTAGCCCCTAGACCCTTTGTGTCTCACATGTTGGCCCTCTCTGTCTCTGCGCAGCTCCTAGCTGCCTCTGCGTGGCCACTGGCTACCTCTACGTAGCCTCTAGCTGGCTCTGCGTCAACCTCTCCAAGCTCTGCGCTAATCCTCCTGGTACTAACTCTGCCTCTCAGCTATGTATTCATTGCCCCTCAATTGCAACTCAGATCACTCACTCGATTTCCTCAGCAAACCCTACCCCAGAAAATCAAATTCTTGATCTCTCTTGGTGTGTACTCCAACTGACCCTCAAGCCTCCTCTTATACTTTTCTCGTTGGTCCATCAACGGCCAAGATTAAATCTCTAATCAACAGCTAAGATTAGATTTGGCTTGATCCATGACTTTTGGACCCTTCTAACACAATTTTATATTAATACCCTTTAATATTTTATTTTTCCTATGTTTAGACTTAGGAACTCCATTAAAAATATTAATTATTTTAACATCTCCCAAACTGATTATAATTTGCCCAAACCATTTCTAGGTCTTGGAGATCTCATGTACTTTAGCCTATCCACCAATTTTCATGGCTAGAGCACATCTTATGCTACCCCAAATCAACACTCCCTCTTAGCGAGGACTGTGCTCTAGTAATACTCCTCACTGAGTATCACCCTGACCATCCAGCATCGGTCCCTGTGTTGATGCTAGGCCTTTCTGCCCAACATCCTCTGCATTGTTGCATCATGTATTGCTGCCCATGATCCTGCCACTGCCACTGCTACATCCGTAGGGCAGCTCCATCTGCATCTGTGTTGTTGCTGGTCCATATACCCAGCACTACATCTACACTGCATCCCCTTCTCCTCATGTTGCATCATGTTGCCCATAGCACTACCACTGCTACCTACTGCACTACAACCCAGTTACTGAGAAGGAAGTAACTGATCCACCCAACTCTGACATCCTTGTCAGGCTAGAGACTCTCCTAATGCTGAAGCTCCCTCTACCGCTAACAAGTGCTCCCTCTACTGACTTCTGAGTTGTCCCAGGACTTCTGTACTGTAGCACACTCTGTTGTTTCATTCGCATCTGTCTCTACCGACATCCGCCAGTCCTACTACTCTTCGGGGCCCCCATAGCAAGGTATAATCCAAGAGGTTGGAGACCTCAAGGATCCTGCCCCTCATCACCTGTAGTCCGTATAACTACAGCTCGATGTCTCCCCACTTCCTCTCAAGTGGCACATCAGCACTCATGGCACAATCATCATCCTCCTCGACTTCTTTCTCTACCCTCGCTGGAGCTGCCTTCATCTCGGAAGCCTCTCCCTTGCTCTTCTTCCTCGGACATTGATTCGCAAAATGACCCAGTTCAACACAATGGAAGCACTTGACCTTGGATAGGTGCTCCTTCCGCTTCGCCTGCTTTCCTGCAGATGCTAGAATCACATCCTCTTCTTCCTCCTCCTCGATTCTGACCCCTTTACTGCTACTCCGTGCCTTGGTCAATTGTCTGATCTATTCTTGACGAAAAGTCGCCCACAGTTCTTCCCAATCTGGAAGCTTCAACCTGCCCAGTATGCTCTGGACAAATACTTCCCAATCCTCAGAAACTGCGTTCAGTGCAGTCCTCACCAACATCTCCTCATTCGGCGTAGCCCCTATGGAAGTCAGCTAGTCCCGGATCTCCTTTAATCGACCGAGGAAGATATCTATATGCTCTCCCTTCTGCATCTGGTATGACCACAACTAATTTTCAAGTAACATCTTCCTATGCACGGAAGTATCCTGGTACAATTTTTCAGGGCCTCCCACATCTCATTTGTCGTATCCTTTTTAGCAATATGCGGCACCACATGATCCTTGACCCCATCAAGGATGATGCACTTTGCCCTGGCCATTGCCTCCTCGTACTTCTCATTTTCAGTTGGGTCAACTAGGATCGCTATCGTTTTCAAGGCGAAGTCCTTGATGCGATATAAGTTTCTAGCCTTCCAGACCACAAATTTGGACACTCCATCCAAACCTATCTTGATCTCTCAACCCATTCACGACCATCTCGCTGCTCTTCTATTGACTCCTCCAAGTCTCTCTACTTCCCTCCTGGAAGTCCTCTGTTCAACTCCTGCTGAGTCTCTCAACTTCCCCTCTGGAAGTTCTCGATTTGACTTTCTCTGAGTCTCGACTCCCCTTCTGGAAATCCTTCTGCCAATGTCATGTTGCCCCACTCCGATCATTTGTGCAACTGCACCACTAATCCAGATTCCTTGGCTAGAAATCTGCCTCAGCAACAACTCCCTCCTCCTTGGTCTTGCCCTGTTAGGTACTGTACTGACCACAGTACCCCACTAGCTTCGCTCCACTACTTACCCACAGCCTCCTAACCCTCGACAACTAAAGGACTGAGCCTCTAGGCTCTGCACAATCCCGGCACCAGCAAAATCTACACCTCCCAGCCACATCGTCAATCTTTCTTGACTAAGAAAGATGATCGGGCACTGCGTAGGTCAGGTCTGCTCCTCTCTACCTCTACGCTGATCCTCCTCCTAGCTCGAACTGATGACGCAGGCTCTCTGCATCATCCCTTCCTTGCTGCTTTTTGCTAGGAACAGCTTCTGTTGCTTGGGACAGTTGTTTCTGTTGATGTTGCTCTGCTCGGTTGACACCTTCATTTATCCTATGATTTGCAACCACCCTCTAATACCATGTTAGAATTTCTAAGTTTAACCCGTTAGAAATTCTTCCTGTACTATCTGATTTATTTCTTCCTACTTGCTCAATTACTTAACAAGATACTTACCATGTAAATACTGAAAATAAATACAAATACAGTATCAACACATACAGATCATCAACTGAAAGTAAACAAGCACACAAGTGACACTGTTGTTTTTGGACTAATGTCCCCGGAAAAACCCAATGCAGGAAAATCGGTCTAGCTATTCAAAGGGTTTTATTATTATGCAGTTTCAGAATACAACCTGGGTGACAAAAATGGCTCACCCAACAGAGAATGCCCTTGGAAGTAGTAGCTCTTAGTCGAAGAGATATTCTAGCTAAATCACCGGATCAACGATCCCATAGCAACAATGCAGCTTCTGTTGCTCTGTGTTACTCTGATAGGGAGTGTGTCACCCTATCCGGCTCTCCAACTCTCAGTCTATCCCACGGAGTTCTCCCAGTGTTGCCTCTAGGCCCTGTGTTAGCCTCTCTGGGCTCTGCATCAGCTTCTGGAGCCTCTGCGTCAACCCCTAAACCCTCTGTGTCTCACACACTAGCCCTCTCTGGCTCTGCGCAGCTCCTGGCTACCTCTACATGGCCCCTGGCTGCCTCTATGTAACCTCTAGCTGGCTCTGCATCAACCTCTCCAGGCTCTACACTAATCCTCCTAGTACTAACTCCGCCTCTCTGCTATGTATTCACTACTTCTCAGTTGCAACTCAGATGACTCACTCAATTTCCTCAACAAACCCTGCCCCAGATAATCAAATTCTTGATTTCTCTTGGTGTGTACTCCAATTGACGCTCAAGCCTCCTCTTATACTTTTCTCATTGGTCCATCAACAGCTGAGATTAAATCTCTAATCAATAGCTAAGATTAGATTTGGCTTGATCCATGACTTTTCGACCCTTCTAACACAGTTTTATATTAATACCCTTTAATATTTTATTTTTCCTAAGTTTAGACTTAGGAACTCCATTAAAAATATTAATTATTTTAATATCTCCCAAACTGGTTATAACCTACCCAAACCATTTTTGGGTCTTGGATATCTCATGTGCTTTAGCCTCTCCACCAATTTTCATGGCTAAAGCACATTCGATGCTACCCCAAATCAACAGCTAGGGCAACGTAGGGCTTCATTGAGATAGTTGATTTTGATTTTGTCATCCGGGCTTGTATTTTGATCACCTGGGCTTTCCTATGCTTGCCTTTGCAGCAATCCCAGGTGCACTCCTCCCACATTATTGTATTATTGCTCCAAATTCATAATAAAATGGCTTAGTTGCTTCTCACTTTCAGTGTATTTATGGGTGTGCTCTAAAGTTTGAAATTTTATGTTGTTCAATTTGTTGTTCGCTTTGCATATCAACTAAGAACATTACATGGGTATATGGCTTAGCCTTATCTTGTTGGTTCTATTTTTTGCTATGATGATGATATTGGGAAATAGAAGAGGAAGGGTTGAAGACGATGAAAAAGCGCGTAGTGGTGGATTAGGATACCCTAGAAAAGAGGAGTACCAAGAGAAAGGGGAGGATAATGGGAATGAAGATGATGGAAAGAAAAATAGGGTAGACAGAACACCCTAGTGCAAATATGTTACAAGGCTTGGAGGAGGGCAAGGGGGTGGAACCACTAAATTTATATGGCCCAATTGCAAATCTACTTACATAGGTTCATATACCCATGCCAGAAAGCATCTATGTGGGAAAAGGCCATGGGATGGAAATAAGAAAATAGGAAACAGAACCTATGCAAATGTGCTAACACGACAAAGAGTCGAATATATAAGGGAAGGGGAGGAAGCACAATACAAATCAAAAAGATAAAAGGGTGAACATGATACCAGTAGTGCACATAGAGCAAGAACTTCATCAACATCCACCCATGGTAGTGGATTTACAACCACAAGAACATACAACCCTTTAATGCATAGAACAATATCGTAACTCCTTGATCAAAGTTGTAGGGATGATGTGGAGGCAAAAAAAAATCGGTTTCTCTTTGCATGTGCCATACTATTCAATGTTCTTCGCCCACATTATTGGTATGAAATGGTTGTCGCCATCAATGATGCCCTTGACGGGTTTAAGAGCCCTAGGTATAGCAAAGCTAGAACAGTGGGACTTGATCAGGAAAAAGCCAAAATAAAAAAATGCTTTGGGTAAATTCACAAATGCTTGGAATGAATATGAGGTATCTATTGTATATGATGGTTGGACAAATGTAAAAGGCAAGCCATTGATAAGCGTTCTTGGTGTGTTTTCTACTAGCGCAATCTACCTTTCATCTCATGACTACTCAAATAAGTTCAAGTCCTACATCAACATTGCAGAACTATTAATTCAAGCAACTAAAATTGTTGGGCCATACAATGCCATCTAAGTTAGGACTGATAATCCTTCTAATTGTAAGGCAACAAGAGTAATCATTGAGGATAGATACCCCAACATATTTTGGTTTTGGTGTTTGGTTCACACAATGAACCTTTGGATGCATGATATTATTAAGACAAACAAACTTGAATACAAAAGGATTGGTTCATTGTACAAAAAAGCAAAGTACATTATATGATTTATTACCAATCATAACAATGCCCATGGCCTTCTCTGCAATCACTCAAGGTTAGAGCTATTGAAGATTGGAAACACTAGATTTGCTAGCTATTACCTCACCTTCATGCTCCTTTTGAAAGTAAGAGAGGCATTGGCATGGTATCAAATGAATTATGGCAGGTATAAAAGAACAGGACTACAACCACATCTGACAGGGAAGATTTTCAAGAGGTGGAGGACATGGTTCTTGGTGGTCAGTTTTGGGCAAGTGTGAAGTGTGTTTTGCAATTCACCAAGCCCATTTATAACATGATTCGTTTTGCAAATGTAAATGTGTCAATGATTAGGGAGGTGTATGAGAAGATGGATAGCATGTTAGGGCATATCAAAAATATTGTTCAGCTAAAAGATGCCATATTGTATGATCATATTCACAAACATGTGGTCAAAAGGTGGAATAATATTAATGTTCCACTCCATGCCTTATGTCCTTACACCAAAATACTACTCTCCATCTTAGTTGAGAGGAGTGTGCTAGATTGCATGGAGAATTAACCAAGTACTTCAGTAAAACTGGGATGTTTGGTTCTTTGCATGCAATCTATGATAGAGATAGATTGGATCCTATTGAGTGGTGGAACATGTATGGCTCCAAGAGACATTTGGCAAACTTGGTAGTTAAACTGCTTTCACAGGTGGTGAATACTTCCTCTGCAAAGAGGTGTTGGAGCACCTATGGTTTCATCCACAATGTCAAAGATATTGCCTCAATGACAACTAGGTAGAAAGCCTGGTTTATGTACACTACAACTTGAGGTTGTTGACACATTATTGTGAGCAGGCTCAATTTTATAAAGCATATATCACTTGTAACAACCACCTAGAGGAAGATAATTTGGAGAATTTAGCCTTACATTTAGAACAATTGGAAGCAGAACTTTTGGAAAATGAGGATGGAGTAGCAGCAACAGCATCAATAGTAATGTCACCCCCATCTACTGGAAGTACTCAAGTTGCACGAGCTTTGCCGCCACCTCCATCTGTAGCATTACGTGGAGGTAATTTGCCTTCTAGTTTTGGACATGGTCGTCAGACTATGCGAGAGGAGACTCTCATTGTTCATAGATCACAAGAAAAGAAATAGTTTCTCGTGGCAAGAAGAAATTTTAGTACATAGTAGATTTACTTGTCTTTTCTAGTTTCTAGTACCTTTTATGACTATTGACTTTTTCATGTTTATTATGGTATTTTTTGTATACAATATATAACAATTTAAGTACAAAGTTTGAAGTTGGCAATTATAGCTCATTGGTAATGAATTATGAATGAGATGCTTCCTGAAACATTTCATTCCATGATTGATATTCTTTGTTATAGTTTGGTAGTGGTTACAAGTACAACTTTAGTGATGACAAATGTTATATATTGAATTTTGAGACTTTGAAACTTTAAGGTTGATGAGAATCAAGATGTTGTAACTTGTGGACCTATGGTTGATGAAAGATTATAACTACTGGATGATTGATATTATATGGTTTAATCCATGTTTTTATGTTTTTTATAACTTTTTCATCATTCTACATGCTTTTGTTGACATAAATGCATCAAATATATAAAAATATATATCATATAGAAAATATATATTATATAGAAAACGGTCCTTGTTAACATCAATAACACAGAGAACTTTGATATGAGTTACTGGCAAAAGTTTCAGAACATCCCAAAATTAGTATTAATCAGATGAGCAGTCCCTTCACATAGTATTTTTAATTTTTAAGCATGGTACTCAAGTTTCTTGTGTAAGTTCTCTAGTCCTGTTGAGAAATAGACTAACATTATACCAGTACATATATTGTAAGGGAGCAACAACTTTCCCAAAAGTAACAAAGAAGGAATGTTTAATTATCCATCATAGGAAGAAGAAAAAACAAAAATAGTACATCAAGAAAGAAACATTTTTAGCCCAGCAATATAGAATACAAGGCTTTTAAGACTATTCAGTAAAGAGAGAACAAAATCATCAACAGAAAAATTTAGACTAGAGTAATGCAATACTCTCAGTGAAAGACCATTTCAACGAACAAGGAAACAGGGATGACATACTAACTTGAAATTCTCCCGGTCGAGCCTCCTTTCTCTTGAATGAATATCGAGGCTTGACCTGCAATGTACAGGAAGTGACTAATTAGAAATCAAAGAAATGATAATTATAAATGGATAGGAAAATGGTTAAGCCAAACAGATGAACTGAAAGATAGGTTACCAAAATCCCTTTGCTCTCCAAAAACCTCATAAGGCAGTCAGTTAAAACCTCCCCGCCAATGGGAGAAGACACCACAGCCTGCCAAAAAGCAAAAGTAAATGAGTGCAAGTTAGAAAATATTAACTATTAAACAATTCCTGGTTTAAAAGTTCGAGCCTGAGACTCATAGCAACAACTACGATTAATATGCAATTTGTCAATATAAAAAATAAACTACTAAAAGCCCAAGGGCCTAGCTCAACCAGTTGTAACCGATGTTGTTGGGCATTTGTCTAACACCTTGCTAACAGATGCCCAGTTCGAATCCCTAAGCTTAAGCACATTAATTTATGCTGACAGGTTTACTAGGGATGCTATCCATGAATGTGAGGAAGCATCCCTTGGGTTTCACCACAAGGATTTCCTTGCAAAGAAAAAAGAAACAACTGAAAGCAAAGGAAGCTTCAGTTAAATTCTTTTAAGAGAACTCGGTTACACACTTGCAAGAAATGTGAACAAGCTTAAGCTCCCCAATACTTGGTACACTAATTGCATAAGACAAACTGCCAACGAGATTGTAGACTAGGCACTACCCACATAAGGGAGCTGTTATTAAAACCAAAGGAAATTCCACAAGTTACACAAATGAGGATAACAAGATATCAGAAAAAATATAACCAGTAGTCTTGCAACACACCAGCAACTATAAAACATTAACTTACTAAGGGAAGAGCAGTTAACATTTAAGCTTATTAAGTACATAACCCACAAGGATTCCAAACACATATTTCAGCATTGATCTAGGAGTTCTTTCGCATTTCTGCAGTGTATTTAAACTGGATGTACCCTTTTTAGTCCCATTGACCTACCTTTGTGGTATTTTTGAGACATTAATATATATATATATGGAAGCCATTAGATGGCATCAATGGAGTGAGACAAACAGATCATGATTCATAAAACAAAACATTTTATATTTAAACTTAAAATGATTTACAAGAATATCTGAGACATCTTTATAGCTTTGCCTGAAACATAAGGGTTTGTTGCATTATGTATAGATGCAACAAGATAATTTCTAGAAACAACCACCATAGGACAATGGAACCAGAGAGTACAAGCCACAACAGTAAACCCTAACATGAACTAGACATAAGTAGCTCAGTATGCAAAAGGAAGTGAACTACTACTCAGGACCAAAAGATGCATAGGTGGAGGATTATTTGCCATATGAATGTTCTTCTGTTGACATATCAATTGCAAATGTTGCCCTACAAATTCTTCTTATCCATTTAACTGCTAGAAAATAATTTATAAGCATCATCTCATGAACTAATGTAGCTTTGATCTCACTTTGTTGTTGACCTTAAACTTCCTATTATCATCACTGGAGTTCCTGTTGTCTATCACTTTTAGGCAATTCTAAAGTGTGGACCTAAATATGGTTGGTTAATAAATTATGGACATTAATAAAATTATCTTATCTTATGCCTCAAAAACTTTAGGGGAATCTTCTCTGTTAGAATTTATGAGACAACTATCTCATTAACAGTTTAAAGGCATCTTGGGTCATTCAACATTGCATCCAAAAGGAAGCCAATCTGAGCCATACTCATAGATGGAACTATTCCTTTTGTTTTTGAGAGTGAAGTGAGACCATCAGCTTATCATCCTAGGTTGGAATAAGATGACATGATCACAATATTTGGTGTACAATATGTGCTCTTCTTGTCTGTGGAACCCCCTTCCCTATCTGCATCAATGAAGCCCGCAAGCTGTTGGAATTTCTAAGTCTAACCAGTTAGAAACCCTTCATGTACTTTACTGATTTATTCCTACCTACTTGTTATGTTAATTAACAAGTTATTTACCATGTAAATATTGGAAATAAATACGAGGACATGCTCAACACATTACAGATCATCAACTGAAGGAAACAGAAACAAGCACACAAGTGACACCGTTGTTTTTGGACTAATGTCCCCGGAAAAACCCAATGCATCAAAACCGATGCAGTGATCTGAGGGTTTGATTTATTAAGCAATTTAAGAATACAATCTAGGTGCCAAATCCGGCTCACCCAACAAACAAAAATCTCGACAGTAGTACCTCTCTACTCGGAAGCAGATATTCAAGCTGAAACCTCAAATAAACACTCTGACAGCTCCACAGCTCCAATCTACCCCACAAAACCCTAGCGTCAGCCTCTCTCTTGCCCAGTGTTAGCCCAGCGTCAGTCTGGCTTGGCCTGCATCAGCCTATGGAGGCACTGCGTCAACAATCTAGCCCTTTGCGTCACCCACGCTGGCCCTCTGAGGCACTGCGCAGCTCGTGGCTGCCTCTGCTTGAGCCCTGGCTGCCTCTGAGTGAACCCTTGGCTGCATTTGCGTCCCTCTCTCCAGCTACTGCATTGACCCTCCCAGTGTTATCTCTGCCTCTTTGCTTCTATATTCACCGCCCCTCAACTGCAACTCTAATCTCTCTCAACTTTCTCAGCAAACCCAGCCCCAGAAAGTCGAAATCTTGATCTCTTGGTGTGTTCTCCAAGTGACCCTCAAGCCTCCTCTTATACTTTTCTTGTTGACAAATCAACGACCGAGATTAATTCCCTAATCAACGACTAAGATTAGATTTGGCTTGATCCATGACTATTGGACCATTCTAACACAGTTTTATATTAATTCACATTAATATTTTAATTTCCATTAAAAATATTAATTATTTTAATATCTCCAAAACTGTTTAGAATCTGCCCAAACCCTTTTTGGGTATTGGAGATCTCATGTGCCTTAGCCTCTCCACCAATTTTCATGGCTAGAGCACATCCGATGCTACCCCAAATCAACACTCCCTCTTAGCGAGGACTATGCTCTAGTAATACTCCTCATTGAGCATCACTCTGATCATCTAGCATCGATCCCTGTGTTGATGCTATGCTTGCTGCCCAACATCCTCTACACTGTTGTATCCTATACTGCTACCCATGGCCCTGCCACTGCCACTGCTGCATCCATACTGCAACTCCCTCTGCATCCGTGTTGTTTCCCATGGTCCTGCCACTGCCACTGTTGCATCTACACTGCAACCCCTCTCATAATGCTGCCCATAGCACTACCACTGCTAACTGTTGCATTGCAACTCAGTTACTGAGAAGTAAGTAACTGATCTCCCAACTCTGACATCTCCGTCAAGCTAGAAACACTCCTGACGCTGAAGCTCCCTCTGTCACTGACAAGTGCTCCCTCTCTGACTTCTGTGTTGTTGCAACAACTCTATGCATCTCACACCGTTGCACACCTCTCCGTGCCATCCTGCACTGGTGCAACTCCCCCGTGCCTCTCGCACTGTTGCAGCCTGCTAACCTCGCTCTGTCCGGGTTATCCTGGACTGTAGCTCCCTCTGTCACTCCATCCGCATCCACTCTGCCGACATCACCAGTACTGCTACTCCTCTTTGAGGCTCCCGTAGCAAGGTCTAATCAAGAGGTTGGGTACCTCGAGGATCCTGCCCCTCATTGCTTATAGTCCACCTAACTACAGCTCGATGTCTCCCCACTTCCACTCAAGTGGTGTGTGTGCAATCATGGCACACAGAACAGAAAGGATCCTGGCCTTCCAGATGACAAAGTTGGATGCCTCATCCAACCTGTCCTGCTCCCTTAGCCCATTCATGGCCATCTCTCTGCTCTTCTTGTTGACTCCTCTGAGTCTCTCTACTTCCCGCTTGGAAGTTCCCTGTTCGACTCCTGCTGAGTCTAGTGTCTACTTCCCGTCTGGAAGTTCTTTGTTCGACTCCTCCTGAGTCTACTTCCCGTCTGGAAGTTCTCTGTTCGACTCCTGCGGAGTCTCTCTACTTCCTGCCTAGAAGTTTTGGGTTCGACTCTTGCTGAGTCTCTCTACTTCACCTCTGGAAGTTCTCAATTCGACTCTTGCTGAGTCTCTCTACTTCCCGTCTGGAAGTTCTCGGTTCAACTCCTACTAAGTCTCTTTACTTCCTAGAAATTCTTGGTTCAACTCCTGCTGAGTCGCTCTACTTCACGTCTGGAATTTCACTTCTGGACTCCCTCTAAGTCCCGATTTCCCACCTGGAAATCCTTCTGCTAACGTCAAGTTGCCCCTCTTTATCGTTTGTGCAATAGCAACATTGATCCAGATTCCTTGGCTAGAAATCTGCCTCGGCAGCAACTCCCTCTACCTTGGCCTTGGCCTGTTAGGTACTGTTCTGACTACAGTACCCCACCAGCTCCACTCTGCAACTTACCCACAGCCTCCTAAACCCCAGCAACCTGAAGGTTAGAGCTCCTAGGTTCTACCCAACCCCGACACTGGCAAATCAACTTCCTCAGCGAACTACGTCAGCGCTCCTGGCCTCTATGTGGCTCTGCGTGAGCCTGTCTTTGCCTCCCTTAGCCTCTATGCTGCCTCTTCTTAGCTCGAACTTGATTACCCAGGCACTACGTCACCCCTTCCTTGCTGCTTCTCTACTAGGACTAGCTTTTATCACTCAGGACAGTGGTTTTCTGCTATTGCAGTTCTGCTCAGCTGATGTCCTCAATTCTCCTGTGATCTGTAACCACCCTATAATACCATGTTGGAATTTCTAAGTCTAACCCGTTATAAACCCTTCATGTACTTTACGGATTTATTCCTACCTACTTGTTATGTTAATTAACAAGTTATTTACCATGTAAATACTAGAAATAAATACGATCACATGCTCAACACATTACAGATCATCAACTGAAGGAAACAGAAACAAGCACACAAGTGACACTGTTGTTTTTGGAAAAACCCAATGCGGGAAAACCAGTGCAGTGATCTGAGGGTTTGATTTATCAAGCAATTTCAAAATACAATCTGGGTGCCAAATCTGGCTCACCCAACAGAGAAAAATCTCGGCAGTAGTACCTCTCTACTCGGAAGCAAATATTTCGGCTGAAACCCCAGATAAACACTCTGGCAGCTCCACGGCTCCAATCTGCCCCACGAAACCCCGACGTCAGCCTCTAGGGACTGCGTCAGCGTCTCTCTAGCCCAGTGTTAGCCCAGCGTCCCTCTGGCTAGGCCTGCGTCAGCCTCTAGAGGCACTGCATCAATCCTCTGGCCCTCTGCGTCACCCACGTTGGCCCTCTGAGGCACTGTGCAGCTCCTGGATGGCTTTGCGTGAGCCTTGGCTAGCTCTCCGTGAACCCTTGGCTGCTTTTGCGTCCCTCTCTCTGGCTACTGCGTTGATCCTCTCAATGCTATCTCTTCCTCTCTGCTTCTGTATTCATCGCCCCTCAGCTGCAACTCTTATCACTCTCTCAACTTTCTCAACAAACCCAGCCCCAGAAAGTCGAAATCTTGATCTCTTGGTGTGTTCTCCAAGTGACCCTCAAGCCTCCTCATATTTTTCTCATTGACAAATCAACAGCCAAGATTAAGTCCCTAATCAACAGCTAAGATTAGGTCTGGCTTGATCCATGAATTTTGGACCATTCTAACACAGTTTTATATTAATTCAATTTAATATTTTAATTTCCCTTAGTTTAGACTTAGGGACTCCATTAAAATTACTAATTATTTTAATATCTCCCAAACTGTTTAGAATCTGCCCAAACCCTTTTTGGGTATTGGAGATCTCATGTGCCTTAGCCTCTCCACCAATTCTCATGGCTAGAGCACACCAATTCTACCCCAAATCAACACAAGCCTCACCCCATCAACCAATCTATACCAAATCTATAGTCTATTGTGCCCCTAACATACCTCAATGTGTTTGGCAACAACCTAATGCACTCTAGTAGGCTCGTCCATGAACTAGATCAAGGAGTTCACTGCAAAAGATATGTTTGGCCGCATGTTCACCAGATACATAAATGACCCTATAAACTGTCGATAAAGCACGGTGTCTACTCGCTCCGATCTAGATGTGTCCACATTCCTCCAATTTGTGACTAGAGGCATGGTCATGGACCTACAATCCTACATGTGGACTCTCCTCAATCTTTAGGGCGTACTTGCCTTGCCCCAAGAATATCTCCCCATATCCCTACCAAACCTCCAATCCAAGGAAATAGTGCATTAGCCCCATATCCTTCATCTCAAATTCACTTGCAAGATCTTCCTTGCACTTTTGGATGAGCTTATCTGCTCTATCAAAATTAGATCATCCACGCACAACACCAAAATGAGCAGCTCACCTCCACAACAATGTAGTAGAGGTTGGGGTCCGCACCACTCTTAGTGAAGCCCAACCCCTGAAGGTGCTTGTCAATACAAGCATACCATGCCCGTGGAGCCTATTTGAGCCCATACAAGGCTCTCTTGAGTACACATGAGTCTTTGTATCGCATTTCTCAAACGCCTTCAGCTACTCAAATAAATCTCCTCCATGAGGTACATTGTTTTAACGTCCATGTAGTGGATCATCCACCCCATCTTAGTTGCAATGGCTATAATGGTCCTGAAACACAAATATTTGGCCATAGGGGCAAATGTCTCGTCATAGTCAATGGCCTCTACCTACGAAAACACCTTGGCCACAAATCTAGCCTTGAATTTCTCAATGCTCCCATCAAATCCATGCTTGACCTTCTAGACCCATCAAGAGCCCACCATGGATCTGCCCTATGGCCTCAACATCACCTCCCAAACATCATTTTTCATGATGGAGACAAACTCCTCCAACATGGAATCTCTCCACGCTCGCTGAGTGGTTGCCTCTGGTAGTTGGAAGGCTTGGCATCCAATTGTTGAATTTTCTACAATAATGCAAAGTAGAAACTCATCTTCTGATCTTGATAATTACTTTCCAATGATTTCCAATTCAGTTATCTTATATCACATATATTATTAAGCGACTACACAAAAATCTCGACAAAAATGCAATGAAAACAGTAGGATTAGAAAGAGACAACCAAGTACAATAAAGAAACCAAAAATTACTCTAGGAAAACCGAAAAACCTAGCAACTCTTCTTCTAAGGAGAAATTGTTCTTCAACAATATTTGTAAATCCAAGAATTCTAGAAATTTGTGCCACAAATTCACGCCCAAGATAACAGTCAAACCTAGTCAAGTACCAACATCGTCAATACTAGTCAAACCTCCAAATATTAGAGAATTTAATGCTCATCAACATTGATCAACAATCTAAAATCTTGCAATCAACTATGGTTGATTGCAGCCGAAACCACGGTCAAAGTCTCATTTCTTCTATGATCAAACTTGTCCTTTTTCAACAATCAAACTCCATCAAACTTTTGGTCAAACTTTAGCAAGATCTCGATCAAATAGAGCAAGTCAAACTCAATCAAATGTCTTTATTTCGATCAGCCTTCAGATTTCTTACTATTTGACTTTGCACATGTGGATCAGATTAGATAATGTTGTGTTGTGATCGAATTGGTCAAATGTGGAGATCATCTTGAGGATTCTATATTATTCAAATGGGTGACTTTTTGACAAAAATGGTGGGGCTGACTTGATTATTTGGAGCCTACATGACCTCCAAAAATTATAATTCTAAAATTATTTTTCATATTTTTCTTTGGCCAATTTAGTAGGCCTATTTGGCATGCGAGAATTCTCCTCGTCTACAACAAATTCTCCTTTAGCTGAAATTTCTACTTCCTTGAGAAGAGTTTATGAGCTTGCCATATTGATGCATGTTTATAGATAACTACATCATGGAGTGGTTAATATAACTCCTCATATATCCAGGGTTGGCAAAAGTCCTTTATGGCTCCTTAGGTAAATTGTATCAATCTTCTTTGGTCATGACCTAGCCTAGGCATCTAAATTTTTATTTTGGAGAGAACTTGCCTTTGAACCATTCACCTTTTTTGGTCAAAATCCTTTATGACCTAGCTAAGTCCTCCTAGCTTAAAAGGTGAACTACATCTATCTCCTTCGATTGACATAGCCAAGTCCTTCTGCCTTATAAGGAGAAGATCTGTCCAATCTTGTAATTTCCCTGGGACATTCACCTCTAGTTGACTAGCCAAATCCTTCTAGCTTCAAAGGTGAATGTATTGCCTTTCATTATTTCCTTCTAAAGAGGGAGATAATTAGCATCAAACTAAGCTCGTCTTTGTCCACAATCTACCCATTTGTGGATATGTACTGGAGCTCTCTTGCTCCTCTTTGTATCATGTTTCGGATGAAGTGGTTTGGCCATGTCCTCCTAATTTCTAAAGTAGGTCATCTTGTGGTAGTCTTGGTTGCTCCCTTTGTCATGTAAGCTAATTCACCTATAATTGTGACTCCCTCTATCACACGAGCAATTCCTTATGCCTCTACTACTCCCTCTTATTATGTAAGCAAGTCCTTATGTTATTGTTACTCCCTCTAACTAGGAGAACCCTCTTGCCACAAACTTTGCCTAGAAGCCTTCATACAAACCTCATTTAGAAGGCCATGGAAGAAACAATTATAATCAAGCAAAAAATACAAAGACAAGAGGCTGACCAAGAATAAAAATAATAATAATCAAGAGAAAGATATTAGTACTTATCTTTGATTAAGAAGAAAACGATTGTGGGTTGTAGTATATTTAAAAACTCCCTCATGATCATTTGTCTCTTGTAGAAATCAATGAGTCTACCTGCAATCTCATCAAGTTTAGATTCTAAAGTGGATGTTAATTTTCATTCTCAACATCAGCTACTAATGCATGTTGCTTTCCTTCCTTTCTTGGATGAATTGTACGAGCTAGGGTTTCTTCATCCTCAAGTTATCGAGCCACACCAAAGTCTTAGCTACAAGCTAAGTCATCTTCATGCTATCACGAAGATGAGTCTACTAGCACTTCAGGTCTCATTTTATGGTTTCAAAAACCCTAGGACTTTCTCTTCCAAGACTTCCATACAAGTGATAAACTTCTAGTATTCTAAGGTTTACAAACCCTTAGTCTTCCAAATTTGATCAACACCTTTTGTAACTCCATCAAACTTGTAGTGCAATTTTATCGTACCAAGAATATCAAGCTCATGATATCTTCTTGGAACATTGCTCCTTCCACTTTGCATATCTGTCAATTCTCTTGGAACTAGAAACTCTTCATATTGTTGGAGACGATCATGGATGGTAATCTATACAATTTCTTTCAACATTCCAAGAATATAACCATATGTTATGGGAGCTAAATTTTTCTCGTTGAATACTCTTGTTACAACCTTGCCTTGTACTTTCTTATCTTGGTACCTATGTAGTGGCAATTCTTCTGCAATACACTTGATTATTCATGAACCTCACAAAAAAAAATTCATAATAAGGCCAAATCTGAAGAGGGTAACAGGCTAGCCCCAAGGGATAGCTTAGTTGGTCGATTTCATGTTGCTAAGTACCTCACTTATCAGGAGGTCACAGGGTCAAATCTCCTTGACACCCTTGGGGTTAGGCCTTGCTAACTTGGTCGGCAGGTAGATCCCTTCGAGTTGATCTACCTAGATTTTCCCATGGATGTAGCGGCCACTCAGTGTCCGTGAACCACCCTAAAAAAAAGAAGAGGATAAGAGGCTGACTAAATAAATAAAAAATGGTCTCTAATTCTTAAAAGAAAAGAAAAAATGAAAATAAGGAAAATTTCTTTTGACTTTTTTTAAGGTGGGTGCTCATCATCATCATTTTCAATGTCAGTTGCTAATGCATGCTCCCTTTCCTTCCTTTTTCTTTCATGGCAATTTGATGCATAATGTCCAACATTTTGAAAGTGAAACACTTCACTTTTAGCATGTCCTTTTCTTATCTTGAATGTGAGCAGGGCTTCTACCTGAATTCTTCTTACTAAATTTTCCAAAGTTCTTTTTGTCACATTTTACAAAGTTCCTTCTTCCCTTTCCTTTTCTAGTATGAGCTGCAAGGGCTTGTGATTCTTCATTATGAGGAGTTTGAGTTCTTTCTAGATGATAATATTGACTCTTCTTGACAACAATTAGTCCATAGCTCATCAAATGTGGGTGGTTTCGATCGCGCACAAGTTCCTTGAATAAATGGCTCCCATGAGGATGGAAATCCATTGAGAGTAATTGAAACAAGTTCTTGATCTTCAATTGAGAATAAAGGCTACAAGTTCGTCTCTGACTTGTGAGAGATTTATAAGATATGAGACAACAGAGTTTGATTTAGTCTTTGTGATATTACAAAGACGATTCCTCAAAGCTAATTTTCTGTTGGTATTGTTGCTTGCAGATAATTTCACCAAAGCATCATATATTGCCTTGCTAGTCATAAATCCAACATGGGGAAAAAATTATCTTTGATGGAATCTACAAAGGTTCTTTTGGCCTTAGCTTCATCTTCTTATATTTAGCTTTCTCTTCAGCTCCTTCTGGTTCTGGAATGACTTTTTCCACATGGTCAAGAAGTTCATTCTCTTCCAAAATAAGTAGTATTCTGTTATTCAAAGTACTGAAATTTAGGGCATCATCCAACCTGTCTTCAACTCTGAGGTATGGTGCCATTTTAGATAAGATATACAAAAATCAATTAGGTTGTTGATCTTGACTCTAAAGCTAACTTCCCAATTAAGTTGCTTGAATATTCGTCTCTTTAGTGGGCTACTCTTTCAACAAAGCTTTGATATTGTTGACCACTAAGTGTCAACTACCCTATAGCAGCATACATTTTTTCAAAGCATTCCATCATGTTCGAGCAGTCAAACATCCAGATGTCATCATTATTCTTCAACATTGTTGTCAAGGTTGTAAATTCAAATTCTAAAGCCCTGTGGGCCATCATTGTAAAAATGATTCTAGCATGTTTATTAAGCCATGTAAAACATCTATGTAAGCTTAATATTTTCAGCAAAGAGTTTCACTCGAGTTTTTTACCCTCAATTATTTGTGTTTTATAAAAGCTTATAATTGGCAAAGTTTTGCTCCCAAGCATACCCCAAAGCTAGAGTCAGGAATCGATGTGATGTCTTAGGTGATCCCTAGTGTATAGAGTCAATGCATAACGTCATAATAGATCATATCTAAAGTCTTTCAAAATTTGGTTAAGTCTAAGTGTCTAATTTTAATTATTAAAATTTCCCACTGGTTGGGATTTTAATAATTATTTTGATATAAATTGTAAAATTTAATGTCTATAAAAGTTGATGGGGGTACGAGTACTCATAATTAGAACCTCTACACCTCAACTTTCTATTTAGACAAATTTCGAGGGTTGAAATTATGTCTATCCCTTAAAATTATTATTGTTTCTATTTTTGGGCAAAAAATGGAAAAATAATTAGCCGAAAATTGGTGAGAAAATAAAAATGAGAGAATAAAATTCTCATATTTAAGAAAAATATGCATTTCCAAGAAGGGAATCTCTACAAATTAGGCAAGAAAAAATTCAAGAGATCTTTGTTTGCCAAGAAAAGACAAATAAATTACCCAAAAAACGATTTTTTAAGTAAAAACAAATTTATGGTCCAAGTTGGTTAAGAGAATGGTAGTTTTTTGAGGAGAAAAAAACCATCATCAAGGTATTCGATTTTTTTCTCAAGCAATCAAGGTGGAGATTATTTTGACATGGATCAAGCATTTAATCAGCTAGGATCAAGTCAAATTTGTGCACCTTCATGGACCTAGCCATTTTTCACTTGGAAGAGTCTCTAGAACTCTCATGTTTTCTATATAAGGAAGCATATGCTCCTCACAGTAACATCTCTTGATATTGTACTCTGGCTTTTGGCTTTGAAAGCTCTGTATTTTGAAATAATAAAACACAAGTCTTTGAGGTGAAGTATTGTGGCTCTTTTTCTATTGATATGGTAATTATTAATAATTCGTAGAGTTTTAAGTTTCTACTAGTAATCACATTTATTATTTCCATTTGCTCATGGTAGAATTATTAGTTGTTAAAATTGGCAACTAGGGCCAAATTCTTTGAGGTGAAGTATTGTGGCTCTTTTTCTATTGATATGGTAATAATTCTTCAACTTTTAAGTTTCTATTGGTAATCAAATTTATTATTTCCATTTGCTCATGGTAGAATTATTAGTTGTTAAAATTGGCAACTGGGGCCAAATTCCACCTTGGGACAATTCATATGAAGATGATTATTGCATTGGATTCCGCTTTTCGAGAGATCCAAATTTGATATAAAAAACATCTCATTCGGACAAGCAGCAGTGGAATTTTGAATTTATTCTTTGTTATGCACAAATTGTTAAGTTCGGCCTCAACTTAATGTAGGCTCAATAAGCCCAATAGATGTGTCCTTTCACCCTCATCAAATTGTATAAATAGGAGTGACCTCTCTCCTCATTTCAACATCACACACTTCATCATTCTTCTCTCTCTGAAATAGATTGGCTCGTACAACTTGAGAATCTTCACTATCTCTCTCTCTCATGTGCAACTAGGAGGACAGTTTTCTGGGCTGAAGCAAGACGAAAATTTCAAGATTGTTGACCTGCGTTGAGTCTTGACCACAGTTGTTTTGACCAAGTTTGACAAAATTTTCCGGGGCAGAATTTCGCTCTCTTGAGACCACATTTATTGGCACAAAAATCAAGGTGTTTGGGACTGTTTGACCAGCATTGACTTCTGTTTTGACAGCAGAAAATCACAACAGATTTTATCTCTCCTTTGACTAGGTTTGACCGAATTGTTTTGGGCTACATTTGACCCAATGTTGCAGGAAACATCGCGCCCCCCCCCCCC
>APFE030106443.1:5966-22826 GCA_000404065.3 Pinus taeda | reverse complement strand
TATATATAGCAGACACTTCCGCAGACGCTTCACTTCCTAGATTTTTGGAAAATGACGCTTCCCCATCCCCGCTTCCAAAAAACATCCCCATTTCATCCCCGCTTCGTGCAACATTGATTTGACCTCTGCTTCAAGCCAAGTTTGACCAAGGAAGACCAAGTTGCGTTGCTTAAGTTTTGTTGTTGTTTTGACTAGTGCTGACTTTCTGGTTAGCGCTGAAGTTGACTGCAGAATTTTACAGGGCTGATTTGACTGTGTATTGGGCAAGTGAATTTGATTATTGTACTCTCTCTTTCTGCTGAACTATTGAATAAAAATAACAAAATTTGATCACAGGGTTTTCCCCACATTGGGATTTTTCCCTGGCATGCCAAATCTCGTGTCCTCTTGTCTTGGCTTGTTTTCTGCATATGTTTTTATGTTCTATCTGCATTTACTGTCAACGTGATTAATAGTTAACACTGGAAATAATTTGAACTTGTCATTGGGATGCTAAAGGAACATTGAAGTAAATTGTGCTAAGCATAGAACATACCATTGTTATCTAAAATAAACATTAGTGTATAGTTATCTTACACTGGTAATTGGATTTGAAGAATATTCTAGAATTGGACATGGCTAGTGTGCTTTTGTTTAAGTTACTAAAACTTTCTTCCGTTATATTTTTTCTATCCCATCTAGATCTAACAAAACTTCTTTGAGTTGTGTAGAAAATCATTTGATTGAATCAGATGTCAAGCGTCAGGGGATGTTTTTCTTTAAGTTAACCAGCTCTTGAGCGAGGGAGTGGGAGAGTCCACTCTATTTCATTTGAAGGATTTATCTAACGGATTTGTTGTAGGGTTTCTAGACCTTAGCTAGTGGAAAATTCTATTTATCTCATTTTTCTCTTTAAATCATTGTGCTTAAATAATATCTGCTATTTCTAGAGTTGTGTTATCTGATCTATGTGTTGAGGTGTCCTCATACCCATAGATTAGAGTTGTAAATTATTTGTAAATCATTGTAAATTTTGTAAATATTTTTCACACACTTGTATGTATTTTCTCTTTTGTATATATAGATTGGAATTTCTAACATTGTTTGCAGGTGTCTAGGCTCAACGATCTTGGAAGGAAATCAAACTTTTGGAGGGCCTAACCCTCCTCTTCTTATTCGAAGCCCAGGTTAGCACAAAAAAGAAATGATATTTTTGGAGGCCGCATACATTTTTAACTCTTGTCTCTTGGCAGCAAGCCTATTTAGGCTCCTAGCTATTCCTAATCGAAATTTTCAGGAGGGGATTGAGGCATAGAAGGTTTCACAAATATTTTTCTAAGCATTTATTCTGACTCTAATTTGTTTTGAAGGACTTAGAAAGACTTTTGAGAGGAGGCCGTGAGCCTTTAAGGCTTCCAAGCCATTGATCTTTTTGCATATAATTTTCTTAAGGGTTTTGATATTCCTTTTTGAGGCATACTCTAACAATCCGTGGAAATTGTGAGGTTTCTCTAGCATAGCCATAGCGGTTTTGAGGGCTTATTCTGCCTCAGGAGCATATTACCCAAGTGATTCCACCTCTAAAAAAAATTCACAAATATTTCTAAGGTCTTCGCTTGGAGTTTTGGGTTATTATTTGCTTCAGATCTCATTATCTAAGCTAGCCGCTAACCTTGAAGGGTCATACTTGGCATCATAAGTGTCTAATAATCATTATTTATGGCTCATATAAAAATTTTGAAGCTTTTCCTTGCAGACCGCAGGCATTATTAGCCTTTTTCTCTTGGCTGCTAGCCCTCTAGGGCTTAATCTTTAGCACTGAATTTCATTGACTAACCTTTGTCATTTCGTGGGTGTTTCAGTGAAATTTTGAAGAGAATTTCATCATAAATCTTGGCATAGAAACTGATCTCAAAGAGGCTTGTTATCATTTGTAAAACCTTGAAGGGAGCCACATTGTTTTAGGCCTATTTCTCAAGGTCGAGAGGCCTCTTTCTTGACTGGTGCAAAGGGAAAATTGACAGTTTTGAGGACTGAAAATTTTTTAAGAGCCTTGATCCTTAGAGAAATTCACCTTTAAAAAAAAATGAATTTCAAGCTATTTTCTAGGCTAGCCAAGAGTTATCTGAGGCCTCTTTGTCCTCATAAGCCATGAACAAAAGAAGGCTATTCTCCTTCTCAATCATTTTTCTCTAGTGGATTTGGTTGTATAAGGTTTAATAAATTCCTTAAGGCTTCATGGTCTGTCTCTGATATAGCAATTCATGAAACCAATTTCGTTGCAGTAGTTCTCCTCTCTCTAGGCTAAGGGTTTTATACTTCTCTGGTACATTTCTGTTTTATTAATCCTGTCATTTTGCAGGAGGAATTTGCATCCAGGGGTTTCAAGTTTGCTTTGAAGGAGTTAACATACTAATTTTTGGCAGTTTACCCTCAAGCTGTGAGCTGAAAGGGTCTTTTTTTGAAGATTAGTACTGAGATCTGAAATGTACTAAAGCCCTTTTCCAAATTTTGAAGTATCACTGCAAAGTTCAACAAAGGAGAAGGCAGATTCCATTGGAGGCTTATCAACTGAAAAGGGCCTTGTAATTGCCTCATCCTCTTTCTTTGTAACTTGAGGAATGATCTTGTTGTTGTTGTCTGTTGCAAGCCCTCTTCAAGATTTAAAGATCCCTTTTCTCTGTCAAATGGTCTCTTTTGCAGATTTCATTAATAAAACTAATCCTTTCTCTTGAGGGAGCTTGGGACCTTGATCCCTTGGTATCCTTTTCCTCCTTATTTAAAAGGGAGATCTTATTGACGTTAAAATTTGGCAGCCTCGAGATGAATTTCACAGAGGGAAACTCTAAGTCCCTAAGAGCAAACCTTTGAAAGAAGAATTGACTAAACCAAAATATTATTATTATTGATTTGATTTGAGGAAAGCATTTGAAAAATATTATTAATATTATTTTTTAGGGAAATTTTGAATTTAATTATTTCCTTCCATATTACATCAAGTCGGTCACAAATTCGTGGAGGGAAAACATTAATTTGAAATTAAATTTATGTCGTGTTCAGTTATGGTCATGTTGGCTCACCACACGTTGAATCAAGTATAAATACTCAACCATATTAGTCACTTGGTCATGGAAGAATTCGGATTTCTCTGCAACTTTGGATGATCTGAAACTTCAGATGACACAGATCTGACTGAGATTTCGGATATCTATTTCTCTGAGTAATGATGCAAAGGTCTCTCAAGACTCCTCTCTCACTCAGGACTCGCATTTTGACTTCTATTTTCTTGCATATCTGAGGCACCTCAGGGCACTCACACATCTAATCTCTTACAAGGCTACAAGGATCACACATGGCTTCAAAGATCTCGCACAGCTACAGGTCTCTTGCATCTATGTGTTAGCAATACTCTTGCACATGATCTCGTTCTTACAATATCTTGTATATTTGTATCAATGTGGTTGTCTTGCTCTGATGAATCTCACTGTAATTAACTATCCTCTCGCTCTGAATTTATCTTACTATAATCACTTCTTGTCTTTCCCTGGAATGGTTTCATTTCATCTCTCTCTTCATGTCTGTTTATTCGCATTAACTCGCATAGTTGCAGTGTTCTTGTGGGCAATCCCTTGTAGGAACAAAGGCACTTGGGTCGTTAGAACTCCTGGGCAGGTATCATTAATGATGTTGAGAAATCAATGCCAGTAGAGTTAGGGTTAGATTTCTCTTTCTTGATTCTTACTTGTGAATTATGCTAGCTTCTTTTAATTCTTTGTTATATTATCTTTCATCAAGAAATTACCAAATTATGTGTGAATGAAGATCACAAAAACACAACACGCGAGATGTAGGCACTTTATCAACCCATATCTAAGGGAAAACCCAGTCAAAATCTCTTCCTTCAATAGTTTTTCTTGAGACTCTTCAACCTAGACACATACCTCCTCCAACCACAAAGTTAGCCTCTTCTTCTAGCAACTTCGACCTTGCAGCAACAACACTTTGACCTAGCAAATCCAGAATTTCGGCCTTACAATAGCAGAATCTTCAACCAAGAACTTTCAGAATTTCAACCCTTGCAGCAGTAAAACTTCGATCCAGTAACTAGCCCAATAACTCTGCATAAGAGAGAGAAAGAGATACCCCAAAACCTTCGACCTTGAACTTTCAGAATTTCAACCCTTGCAGCAGTAAAACTTCGATCCAGTAACTAGCCCAATAACTTCACATAAGAGAGAGAAAGAGATACCCCAAAACCTTCGACCTTGATCCTTCAAGCACTTCTTCTTCTCTTCTTGGAAATTCGCACTTTTTTGCCTCCTCTTGGATATCGAACTTGTGAGAGAGATACCTCCAAATGAATTTGAACTACTCGTATATATAGGCTTTAGGTGAGGTCGAATTGCCCTGTTTGAGGCTGACTTGATCTCCTTGAGGTCGACTTGGTGTGGAGGTGTGAAAATCCTAATTTGACTAAATAATAAACCTTTTTACACGATTCAAAAGCCTAAGAAGGGTCTCATAAAATGTACAATAACTCTAATGACTCAATATAAATCATAGGAGTCCACAATGGGGACTTTGACTAATAAAAGATGACACATGAAACCTATGCTTTAATAAGTCATTGTAATAATAATAATTTTCATTCTTTTGACAAGTATATTACATAATGACTCAAATACATTTATGAAGACCGAACCTAGTTATATTCTTCAACACTCCCTCTTAACTAGGGAGGTATTTATAACAACATATACAAGTACAAGGAACATCTCAAAACATATGAACTATGGCAAGTTTAGGCACCGCAATGCCATGGACTAGATTCCTAACTAGGGAAATCTATCCGGGTTGGACTAAGATGGACTAAAGATTTCAGCCTCTCTAGGTACCATCAAGCTTACTTGCTAACCATCAACCCAAGGATCTAGGTGCATATTCGAGGTCAGAGCTCCATGACCAATGCCACTCTCCCTACTTCAAGATCCAGACATCAACACATAGTGTCAACCAGATGCCCTCCCAAACAATGTGTCTCACACAAAGCCTCAACAAATCTCTTCCAAACTTTTATCATCATCAACAAGATCAGCAATATCAACTAAACCAAGCATGCTTCTAAGATATTCAAACTTCTTATTAGGAAGAGACTTTGTTAGTATATCAACTACATGAACGTTTGTTGGGAGATATTGTAGCTACACGATCCCATCCTGCACCAAGTTCCTAATGTAGTGGAACTTATTGTTGATATGCTTCGTCCTAGCATGAAACACGGGATATTCAAATATCTTGATGCAACTTTGATTGTCACAGTTGATCACAGTATGACCCAGAGGCTTCTCGAACAAATCTGTCGGAAGCTTCCTCAACCATACAGCGTCCTTTCCTACTTCACATGCAGCCACATACTCTGCTTCAGCACTACTCAAAGCAACAGGATCTTGCTTTCTACTAATCCATGAGATCATGGCAGATCCCAAACTAAACATCCACTTGTAGTGATTCTTCCATCGCTCTCACTGCCACCCCAATCAAAATTTGTGAAGCCAATCAGCTTGACTTCCTTGCTATCATATTTTAGCCAATGATGTATATAGTGTCACAAAGATATCTTAATATATATGTTTGGCAGCTACCCAGTGATCATGACGAGGCTCCAACTGAAACTGACTAGGAATATTCATAGCAAAACATATATTCGACCTAGTATTTACCAGATACATCAGAGAACCCACCAAATTACGATAGGAGGTAGGATCTACGAGACTTGAGTCAGAGCTCCTCAACTTCTTGAGATTGGTGACCATAGGAGTAGTCATGGGCTTGGAATCCATCATTCCAAATTTTTGCAACAACTTGATGATATACTTTCCTTGCCCCAGATATATCTCCCCAGAACTCTACCATACTTCCAGACATAGGTAATAGTGCATCAGTCCCAGATCCTTCATCTCAAATTCAGCTGCAAACATCTTCTTGCATTCTTGTATCCTTCACTCCACACCTGTAATGAATAGATCATCCACATATAGTAGAATATTGATTGGCTCATTATCAACAACCTTGACGTAGAGATTTGGATCAGCAGTAGTCTTTATGAACCCAATTCTTAGAAGGTATGCATCCATTCTTGCAGTGTAGATGACGATATCTTCTATGCCATAGCTCAATGGGATTGATTTCCATGTGAACTAGAGCTTGAGGAGATGGTGTTATGACTCTATATAAGCTTCCTTCATGAACTCCAATAACCCTAGCTTTATCAATACTTGAATCTTTTCCCCAAACCAAAACCTTTTCATCAACAAAAGAAACTTTATCCCTGTATCTTCTACGCAAGAAATTGAAAGCAAATTCTTTTTCAAACCTGAAACATATAGTATATCGTTGAGATGTAGCTTAGCTCCATTCTCTAGCTTCAAAGATGTTGATCCCGGGCCTCTAACAGCGTAGCTTTTGTTGTCTCCCAATTCCACTACATGAGAAGACAGTTCCTTTGACAGAGTGTGAAGTTGTTTATTCTCCCCTCTCATATGCCTTGATGATCCACTATCAATAATTCATGCATTATCATCATTAAGTGAACTTGTAAATGCAGCCAAGAACCCTTGACTTTTGACCTTGTTGAATAAGTAGTAGAAGATCTTGATCCAACATCCTGCAGTTTTGAAACCCGTTCACATATAACTTATCATAGAGGGAGTAACCATTTCCTTCAAGCCAACGAAGTGATCTTCAATCTTCCTTGACCTTAGCTCTGATACCATGTTGAGAAATCAATGCTAGTAGAGTTAGGGTTAGATTTCTCTTTCTTGATAATTACTTGTGAATTATGTTGGCTTCTTTTACTTCTTGTTATATTATCTTCATCAAGCAATTACCAAATTGTGTGTATGAAGATCACAAAAATACAAGACACAAGATGTAGGTACTCTGCCAGAGCAAAACCCCTATCTAGGGGAAAACCCAGTCAAAATCTCTTCCTTCAATAGTTTTTCTTGAGACTCTTCAACCTAGACATAGACCTCCTCCAACCACCAAGTCAGCCTCTTCTTCCAACAACTTCGACCTAGATCTTCGACCTTGTAGTGACCCAGCAAATCCAGAATTTCGACCTTCCAGCAACAAAATCTTCAACCCGACACTTTCAAAATTTTGACCCTTGTAGCAGTAAAACTTTGATCCAGTAACTTTGCATAAGATAGAGAAAGAGATACCACAAAACCTTCGAACTTGATCCTTCTAGCACTTCTTCTCTTCTTGGAAATTCGCACTTTTTCTGCCTCCTCTTGGATATCGAACTTGTAAGAGAGATACCTCCAAATGAATTCAAACTGTCTATATATAAAGGCTTCAGGTGAGGTCGAATTGCCCTGTTTGAGGCCGACTTGATCTCCTTGAGGCCGACTTGGTGTGGAGATGTCAAATACCTAATTTGACTCAATAATAAACCTTTTTAAGTTTTTACATGATTCAAAAGCCCAAGAAGGGTCTCATAAAATGTACAATGACTCTAATGACTCAATATAACTCCTAGGAGTCGACAATGGGGCCTTTCACTAATAAAAGATTACCTGAAACCCATGCTTTAATAAGTCATTGTAATAATAATAATAATAAAATATTTTTCATTCTTTTGACAAGTATATTACATAATGACTCGAATACATTTATGAAGACCGAACCTAGTTATATTCTTCAACAAATGAGGCCTTAACCTTCTTCCCCAATAGTTCTTTCTACAACCTTGTTTATGTTGGTTTTCCACGATCCTGGTGTCTAGGATAGAATCTTAAATCTCTGATGCTACCAAACCAAGAATCACAACGAAGTTACTTTGCACAACAGAATATAAATATTAGTAAATCTACTAGTGCACAATATATAGGCAACCTTTTACAATTTTTAACCCAACTTTGTTATATTAATCAAACTGAATAATACAACAATCCAAGGCTCTCGTACCAGAGATAATGGCCCTCATACATGCACTAGTACAAGAATACAAAATTGGGGCTTGGTGTCAATCCATCAACAACAAATCTGCCTTCAACAAGATACTCTGACCATCTACCTATCGCATGCTCTCTTAGCTCCTCTAGGTCGTACCCTGTACCTTCCCAGTCCTTCAGCTCTTCATCTGCAACTCTTGCCTTATCAATGCTTCGAGTGCATCTGGCCATTGAACCTCGACTATCAATTTGCTCACTAGTTGTGCCTTAGTCCATCAAGGGCACAACACATCGAGACTCCTATCGAGTTGTTCACATCTCCGCCTGTGAACAACTCTCAACTACCCATTGTTGCTTCAATTCGTCAAGATAAGTTTAGTAATTCTTCACAGCTCCCAATATCTTCTTCAATGAGCTTTGTCAATCTCTTCAGCAATGTCTTCTCCAAATCACTTCATTAATGACAACCTTGTCTTCTTAGAAGTTGTCACCACTACTCTTCATGTCACCCAAACAAATATCTCCAAAGTCACCTCATGATTGCTTCAACGCATCATAGTCTACAATATTATCTCCAATACCTTCAAGATGTCTTCAATAGGCAGCCCAAGTTCTACAATACCTCTAAGCCTCTTCAAGGGGTTCATCAAGAACTCTCCAAGGGAGTCTTCATAATGCTTCAATCAACAAGATGTTTCTAAATGATACTACTGTAATCTGAGTTTCTTCAAAGCAACATGTTTGAGCCTTCTTTCAAGATGACTGTCTTGAGTTAACTTCAAAGGATGTATGTCCGAGCCCGCCACAACTGTCACTGTTAATCTGAGTCTCCCAAATTGTTTACTGGTCCAACGTCTGCACTAGTCCGAGCTCTCTATTCGTTGTAGTATAGTCCGAGCTCCCAACAAGCACATGTTTGTGCAATTGTGACTGTAGGTGTCTCTCCAAAATGAGGTTGTTCTTCAAGCATATTACAACACCGTGTAGCAATAGGAAAGAGGTGAGCTCCCAAATTGTGCCTCCAAGAGACTTAATCATTGTCCAACCTTAAGTCCGATGTGGATAAGCAAAGTCCGAACCAAAATAGTGCAACTGTCCACTCACCGATCTGTAGGTGAGCACTAATCTGAGGTTATACCCCTAAGGCTGAGCACCGAGGCTTAATTCTTCATTGTTCCTTCACAAATCAAAGCACCGAGCTGTAATCTCCAGCAAGTGTATACTTCAGCTCTGTCCGAGTTCTGTTGCCCATAGCTTAAGCTTGCCGAGTATGCCTGTGGTTTTGTGCAAGAAATACGACCACTTAACACAAGATAGTCCTCAAAAGGAATTTGGCCAAAATTATATTTTCCTGCTCCTCGGCCTTAAGCTTCCTCTACTCAGTGCTTCTAAGTTCACGAGTTGTGAACTGTGTATTTATCTCTGTGATGGATGACCGAGATAGATGGTTGTGAAATGAAGGTCTGAGTTCACATATATATGGATTTCACCTTGAAGTGAAGAGACGTGACCTATGGAGGAAGCCGACTTGAGAGACAAGGTATAGGTCGACTAGACTATAAAAATAAGACATATGACCTTCAAAAATCAATTTCTCTTAGAGTGTCGATGTAGCGAACGTGATATTATATTAAAACATTATGATAAAACCAATCAAGTCCGCAACCATATGGCAATCGAAGTTTAGGTCTTATCGGAGGTGCCATTTGAAAAAATTCTGATAAAGTGGTGGATGCTATTTAATAATTAAATCGTTATTAAATCAAGTTGGGTCCGCATAACGGAAGTCGGAGCAAATAAGAGGTTATTGCATATCGAAGATCAGAGATTGGGATCGGATGGCTTTCCTTTGGCTCCCGATGGCTTCTCTTTGAACTGCTTCTCGCTCTTTTCTTTGGTACTACTCTTCTTGCTCCTTGGGGCTGCTCCTTAGGTCCAACGCTTCTTGGGATTTTGTCCGTATATATATATATATATATTCAGTGCTTATGCTATATTCAATTCATATGGCCATCAATGACAACACTAACATCTCAACACTTCATAAGTATGAAATGTATTCTTGTAAATAATAAAATGAAAAGAAATTATTATTGGAGCATGGGTTTCATGCTCATGCTCAAGTTCTTTTATTTTAAAGGTCAAGCACCCATTGAGTGCTTCTAGGGTTTGTCCTAGGTTAAAGAGGCATTGTCATATATTGAAGACCCTATGGGCACATTGTATCTTGGAAACAAACAATTCTTGTCTTTAAAGTGTCGAAATACCTTCAAGATCAAGTTGGCCTAAGGAGTTGTCAAGTCGACCTACATGAAGAGCCACGTCTACCCCTTGGAAGAGCATATATAGAGAGAGCAACTCGTCCTCCATTAGATACATTCACTAATCTCATTCTATGCCAAAAACAAGAAGAGAAGAAGTAGAAAAGAGTGTACGAAGAAGAGGAAGTCAAAGAAGTCGAAGTGTTGGTGCTAGATCTCTCTCTCTTGAGAAGGTCGAAGTTAGGGTTTCTACGTTGGGACTATCTATGGTTCGATCTTGGAAGAAGAAGAGAAGGGAAAGCAAGCGAAGGTCTCTTAGGGTGTCTCATTAGCTCTAAAACTCAAGGAAAGGCAAGCAAAGGGAGGAGAAAGCTAATCAAGGGAGATCGAAGTCTCCAAGAGAAGCAGCAGTAGTTGCAACAGTTACCATGAGCAAGAATTTTGGATCTACTGATCCAAAATGGATCCTAAAACCCTTTAAGTCTTCAAAAATCAAAAAACTATCGCAAAAGGATGATCCTTTAAAAATGGCGGATTACACTATCGGGCCCGAAAAACATGAAGAAACAATGAAAAACAGAGCTATCGAAGGCTTGAACAACGATGCACAGGAGCCATCAGATTTGGCCGATCAATGGTCCAAATCCAATCGGCATATCACAATCGGTGGTGGCAAGCGGAGGTTATCAGAGGCGGCCATATGACAGTTGCGATAGCGATCAGCGCGAGTCAACGAGGACCGTCGATCAAGTGTACAAATCGATGGCCCAGGTTAACTCATGATATTGCATTGGCATAATACAAATGATCGCTTACCGACAGCCCGGGGACTATGCGATATGCGATTGCAATATATCGCATCGGAGCGATACAAAGAAGCGGAGCCGATGCAAATGCGATGCAATAGCTGGACCCGACGGGGCTGTGGATGAAATTTAATATAATTTGAGTTCCGAAAAAAGGGCTTTTTCTATGTAAAATCGCATTTACGTTAAATAAACGAAAAACAAAGGAAATGCGATTTGGGCAATAAAACGGACCCGAAAGGGTTTTTATATGCAGTGATATGTGTTTTGAGTTCCAAAACGAGCAGGATTTCAGGTGGGCATTAGGCAATAAGTGATATTGGCCGGGCTCTGCCCGAGCCCATACACTAACCGACACGTGGCTATGCGCCGGAAAGAGAAAACCACCCTTTTCGGGTGGGAAATCTCCAAGAGCATAAGCCACCCAAAATCAATAGCAACCGTTGGATCAACGATCACATAGATCAACGATAGACTTGTGATAGCGCCCAAAGACAGATCTGAAGGGATTATAGGGCGGAATTGATAATATTTCAGGTCTGATAGACTGCGTTTGGGCGAATTTTCCTGTGTTTTGTGTATTTCTCTATGTAAACAGAGAAAGACTATTTTGGGGATTTCAAAGGCAATAATGGTCCCTTCCGTTTCATAACAGGTGGCCACCATACATTATACCATGATTGGTTAACGCTCAAAGGGGATTTGAATAGACAGAGGTCAGAAGCCAGAGAGCTCGAAAGGGAAAACAAACAGACCAGTGCCAATTGGCTTAAAAGCCACAGAATGACAGAGACAGAGGCAGGCAATGCTGAGACAGAGAGAAGACAGAGACAGAAAGCGAGAGGGAGAGTCTGTGTTCTCAGAGAGACTTGAGGGATTCAAGTAAACTCTTGTTGTTTTGTATCTGTTGCGTTGAGACTCAAATTGAGCTCACTTTTGTAAAACTCTGCCCTTGAAGACATAATAGAGAGGTCACCACTGAAGGCTAGACCAGGAGACGTAGCCAAAGAGTTTTGGGTGAACTCCATATTATGTTGGAAATAATACTGAGAGGTGGGGTGAATCAGTGTTATCTAATCAATAAAACTTTTTCATTTCCATAATCAGATTCATATACGCTATTTCAGTTAAGGATACCCGCGTATACACGCAATTGTGTTTAATGCAACTAGCGTATGTCAATAAACTTATGATTCAGTTAGTTAATCTTCAATGAGTGCATCAGAACATTATTAACCATATTAACAGTAAACAGGTGCAGTAAAACAAAACAGATCATTACACATAAGGAACACACATGAACACCATGATATAAGGTGGAAACCCAATGTGGGTGAACACCACCTGCTGCAATTCGTCTCTATCTTCCTTTAATAAGAAACTTCTTTTACAATTGTACTGGTGCAGTCTTATACCAGTACGCAGGCTTCTACCTGCAGAAGGCTACAACCTTCTCTCATTTTCCAGACTCTCCTGGAAGGGAGCTACAACCCCCTTAGCTCTTGTACTAGCCGATCCGTTTGCTAGTAAGTAGGCGTCTGCCTACAATCTTCTCTCATTCTCCAGGGACCACATTTCATACATTTTCAGACTGGATACTCCTGAAGCACCACACCATAATCTGAAGGCCACGCTTCATCCAATTTTCATACTGGACCCATCAACAACATTTAAGCATAAAATCAGTCACCATTGCAAAACACCCATCAACTATACCTGCATCCGCGATCTCTGAATCACCCAATACTGAAACACTGAAATCCTATCAACAACACAGTCACTAGAACAGACAACAGAACTCTGCAACAATAACCAAATCCATCTGCAACTTCAAATATCACATCTCATACTGTATACACTACTATGACGAACCAAACCTGCGTACATACACTCTTTCACCAAAGCCAACCCGTGTACATATCTGCAAATATTTACTCATAACTTGCAACTGTTCCAGACATCAAACATACCCAGATCATAACATTCATTTAATAAAACTTGCGTCAATAATTGAGATCTAGTCTATCCATAATCAAACCATATAATGATAAACATTCCAAGCCTTAAGATCTCGATCCATCGCTCATCATCATCCACATGAGTGCCTCCTTGGTTCAAATCAAGCACAGCATCACCAACCCATAACCAGCATATTAGATCTCACACTTCATCAGATATTCATCACTTTCTCAATGCCCTTGCCTAATGATCTTCTTCTCCTTTTATAGTCTTAGGCCTTACTCAATACCATGGTCCAAAACCATTAAGAACCAATACTAGGGACCCAATACCTGGGTTCAACACTTCGGATGCAATACCAAGGACCAAAACCATAGGTCTAAATACCACGGACCCAAAAATAAGCTTTCCGACATGTACGCGCTTTACAGTGCATGAAAGTGCGTGCATATGCATACGCGACTTTTGATCAGCAATCCCGCGTGTATACGTGTCTTTGTATATAATGAACCTGCGTGTATAACCTACGTGTATACCCTACTTGGTATATAACGAACCTGCGTATATACACGACTTAGTACATAGTGAACCTGCGTATAACCTCCGTGTATACCCTACTTGGTATATAGTGAACCTGCATATATACTCTTCTTTCTTCATTTTTTGTAGTCTGATCATCAACTCTTTGCTACTGACCTGCTGCACTATGATCTGTCATCTGTGTGAGTTGCCATCAAGGACAACACCTGTATCATAATGCCAGCATATTAAACATGTTGTGTTATGTGTGTTTGTCTATTATGTTTCTCTAATTGCTCATTGTCTATATTATTCACAATCTTATCGATCCATTGCACTAAGGCAAATCCATGCACATGAGTCTATAATACCTTAATATTAGTCTAAGATCTCATTTTTAAATCATCTATAGTGGGAGTTCGAAGTCACTACAACAGGATGTTGAGTTGATCTTGATCTTGGAGGGTATTTGTCTGAGTCACTAGGTCATGGTATTCGTCAATTGAAGAATCTATAAGAGAAGAGGTTTACAGGTTTTCCCCTCAAGAGGAGGGGTTTTGACCCTGGCTTGCAGCCTATATACTGTGTCACTATTCTTATTGTTTTGATAGTTGTTGAATGTATTGCACATTGTTATAATAAGGAACAACACTAATAAGTAAAAAGTTAACACAAACAATTATCAAGTTAAGAGAATTAACACATTTACTGCCCTATTGAATTCTCAACATGGTATCAGAGCTAACGTTATCCAAGGGCATCATGAAGACCTCCTCTTTTGTGAGAAGTTCATCAAGAAGATTGCAAGCCATCTCAAGGAAGGTATTAAGGAAGCATGGAATTTCTTATTGGCTTTAAAGAAAGTATCACTAGAAGAAACAAATGAAGGTCTCTTCTGGGCTATCTCTGGCACGTTCCAAGATGAAGACATTTGCATAATCGACTGTGGTGCATCAAGGCACATGACTGGCCATTCCAATCAATTGAAGGCTTTATCAAAAGGAAAGTCAGCTTACTCAGTTGAGATTGGAGATAATAAGAGCAATCCCGTGAACGGTATTAGATCAACCTCCATAAAACTAGAAGACAAAAGCAACATTCATCTTGGCAATATTCTATCTGTTCCAGGTTTGCACAAGAATTTACTTTCTATTTCAAGTAGAAGATAAGGGTGATAAAATAGCCTTCATTGATGGAAAGTTCGTTGTTTAGGGAAAAGACTCAAGTATAGATCAAGCCAAAGTTATTGGCATTTGAGAAGGAAGACTCTACAAACTGATATCTGCTATGGCCCAAGCCCTTGTTCACATTGAAATTAGTCCATGTGAACTCTAGCATCGAAGATTTGAACATCCACATTTCAAAATCCTTCCTACTCTAAGTTCCATAGTAGATGGAATCCCTAATTTGAAGGAGGATCATGAAGGTGACTATAAGGGACGTGTATTGAGTAAGAATACCAAGAGACCATTTGGAAGCAGCGCTTCATGGTCAAAAGAAACCTTGGATCTCATTCACTCCAATCTATGTGACCCTATGACTCCTAAATCTCTTGGAGGTCATCTATACTATGTCACATTTATAGATGATCATTCAAGAAAGACTTGGGCTTACTTAATGAAAACAAAGGATGAAGTATTTACAAAATTTCAGGAATTCAACCCTGAAGTAGGGAAACTTACAGAAAGGAGAATCAAGATACTGGGATCTAATAATGGAGGAGAATAGACATGCAAAGAGATTATAGCATTCTGTAGGGATTTGGAATTAAGAGGGAGCTAATAGTCCCATATAATCCCGAACAAAATGGAGTTGCAGAAAGAAAGAATCGATCCATTGAAGAAAGTGTAAAGGAGATGTTACACGATCAGGATTTACTTAAGTATCTATGGGGAGAAGCCACGAAGATAGTTGTCTACATTCAGAATTGGAGTCCCCGTAGATCTCTAAACAATAAAACTATGAAGAAGTATTCATTGGAAATAAGCCATCGGTAGATCACGTATGAATCTTTGGGTGTCTTGTATATATCCATATATTGAAGGACAAGAGAAAGAAGATGGATCCTTTCGGCATGAAGGGAACATTTGTTGGGTATAGCAACTCATCAAAAGCTTATAAAATCTACATGAAAGATGGACATCACATAGAAGACAGTCGTGATGTCATATTTGATGAAAGCATAGCATTCAAGAAATCAAAGGAACTTTCCATAGATTCTGATGATGAAGAACTTCCAATATTTGACGAGGAAGTTGACCTAGGAAAGAAGAATCACACCATGAAGAAGAAGGTCCCTATGAACCTGTTCAACCTGTGGTCATCCCTAAAACAAGGAAAAGACCTAATTGGTTGATGTCCACACTACTTGATGCAAAAGGCCACGGAGCAGCAACAAGCTCATTTAGAGAAAGCAAGAAACCCAAGAGATACTTTGGATATGCTACATCGATGACAAAACTGATAGAAGCAGAATCATCCTCCTTTGAAGCTATGTTGCAGGAAACGTAGGGCAAGGGGGCGTTTCTGTACGGAAACGGGTACGAAACGCTGAAACGCGTTTGGTACGGCCCTAAAACGCGTTTCAGGCCGTACTGCCACGTTTCACGAAACTGAAACGTGGCCAGTATGGCCTGAAACGCGTTTCAGGGCCATACGACTCACGTTTCAGCGTTTTACTTGTGTTTTTTTTTTTAAAAGAATTTAGTTTGTTTCCTAATTTATTTTTAGGTTATCCTAGTAACTTATAGTTGCTTCTAGATGCCTGTCTAAAGTTATAAAAGTGTGCCCTAGTGTTGATATGCAGTTCATGGTAATGTTAAATTCTTAAAGTAAAAGTGATATTCTCCTTTATTTTTCATTTTCATCCTTTTACTTAAATTTTTAACATTACCATGAAATGACTCAGGATGTTTGAGAGTGGTTTCGCCCTCATTGGATTTCATATGGAGAAAGTAGAAGTTTAGATCTCACTCAAAATCCAACAGACTTATCTATTTTTCAGGATTTCAGGATTAGGGAGATTGCAATGTTTCCATTGGATTTTATCATGTACTAGGGTATGGAACTTGTATTTAATCAAGAGAACCAAGCCCTCTATGCAGGGGAGACTCCCAATAATGAAGAGCATGTAGAGTACTAGGGTATGAAACTTGTATTTAATCAAGAGCACTAAGGTCATTCGACTATGCAGGAGGAGACTCCCAATCAAGCACGAGACAAGAAATTAGAAATTTCTCGTGGCTGATTTTGGATATTTCTATTTTCATTATGTGATCATTCATGAGTAAATGAGATGTAAATTTAGAGACTTATAGTTTATGCATTGACAATTGACAATTTTATCATAATGTAATAAATTAGAATATATCATATATG